>ML788600.1:263852-294253 GCA_009831015.1 Picea engelmannii
GGAACATATCATGACCGTCGGATTTCCTAACTACAAATGCATACTAATGCATACTAAAGAAACACACTTTTACCTAACGACATATTAGACCAAGCAGATCTTAACTAACTCCTAAGTGTCTAAATATCCTAACAGGAGCACTCTGTATCCAAGCCCTGAATGGAGAGGTGGACTAGACTTTTACCTCGGTTGGGGAATGAGCCCTCATATTTTTCTTTTACTACTGGATTATTTCCATGATGGAGGAGGAAGATCGTGATGATAGAGGACTACCCTTATGTCGGGGTTGATTTTAGGGGCAATGCAGATCTAGTGCTCCATGAAGGGGCACATTTGAATGCATGAGGTAAAACATGGGAGATCATGACCTTGAAAAAATATATAATTTTTTTATAATATATGCATTGTTTTCGTACAAGGAGGGATTTAAACATGTTTATGTTTCATCATGCAGACAAAGGGATGGCTCATCTAGCTAGAATGTCACCGTTTGGACAATGTGGTAGTTCCTGAGAAGCAGTGGAGGCAGGTGGCAGAGTCTGAGGACTTCGCGAGGCAGAAAGGAATCGAAGGGGCTTACCATGGGTGTCACCTACATGAGATTACGGGATGTTCCTTTACACATGCAGAGGCACACTGTGGGTGTACCATAGATTCTTAGCCATTTGTTGAGACGAGTAGCTAGAGTAGTAGTGTGTTACCATGAGCACAATATAGTACAGGGGAATGAGTAGAGTTTCCTATAGTCTATCTATGAAGATGTACGGGCATACTAGCTCACATTGTTCCACTCTATGTACATTTTGGACTATATTTCAGAACACTTTTTCTATATACAAATATATATGTAGGTTTTGTCTCGGTTTCTTATGTTATAATGATGTGATGTTTTTTTATATTTTATGATTTTGAATGTTTATCTTTGTGCAAGATTCCAATATAACATGTAATTTTCTAACGAATTTGTAATGTTATTAAGTTCTCTCGGTATATGTTGATATTATACATAAGTAAAAAACCTTTTGAGAGGGTGAATCCTCAAGTAGAGATGTATAAAACTGGATTTTGTATGGTATAAACGCAGTTGAGTTGATAAACCACAAGTTGGGAATAAAGGTTAATGATAATTTGATTTATGTCAAGAGAGGCGGCCTCAGTCAAAAGTCCAATAACAACGTGATATTTTGCAAAATTATTGGTTGCAGGTCCAATACAAGTCCCTCATGAGCTCACCAACCCGCCAGAATGGTAGATGGTCCAATTTGTAGAAGATAAGTTCTAGGTATGTCGGCTAGGGCCATCTACAAATCCAAAAAATATTAGGAAAGATGTTGACATCTATGCATTCAGGCACAAAGTAGGCTATAAGAAACTAAGAATGAAACAAAACTTGTTCACACAAAAGTAAAAACACACCATGTTAGCACCATGATTTTCATAGATAAGGTTATAGGTTTGTCAACAATTTGCAAAGCCATGCATGTTAGCACCCATATTGTTTTTATGACTGGCATCATCTAACATCTCCAAGGGTCAGTTTCAAAAGGAAGCTTATCATTTATTTGTTCCATTTCCATTTACAACTGCACGCTGCAAAACTTTCTACGCGTTGCACAGAGCACTTCACCACGCAAAGTATTTTGTCACGCAGTGGATTTAACCGCACAAAGGATTTTGTTGCATAGTGGAATTCGTCACGCAGTGGATTTCATCGCGCAGTGGGTTGTCGTGCATAGGATGTTGTCGCGCAGTGGATTTCATCACGCAATGGATTTCGTCACGTAGTGGATTTTGTCGCGCATAGGATGTTGTCATGCAGTGGATTCTGTCATGCATAGGATGTTGTCACGCAGAGGATGTCATCGTGTGGTGGATTTTCTTGTGCACAGGCTACAGGTCGCATTGTGAAAATGACTGGTTTAGGGTCAACTTCAAGATCACTTTCTGACCAACTCGAGAAGAATTTTGAAAATCTCGAGAGGTTTTTGTTGAGAACAAACCAAATAATAAAAACCTCTCTCATATTTTAAAAAAGTTTCATATTTTGGGAGATTCGAAGGGATATTTGAGCCCTATTTTTCAGTTTTCATGATTTCCTATCAGAGACATGTTTTTGCGACATGTATTATGGCTAGCTGGAGACGAATTTCAAGAAACCGAGAGAAGACTTACTGTGCAAGGGTGAAAAAGTGTCCATGTATTATTGTTGCATAGAAGACTTGTTGTGCAAGGGTGACAAAGTGTCCATCAATGCACATGATGTCTCATCACAACCATATGGTCGAATTTTGATCATGATCAGTGATTGTAAAGAATATTCTAGTTACGATTATGATCTGGAAAAGTCGGGTTTTCTATTTTTAGTGAATCCATTGAAGTTATTGTTCTCTTTCAAAGAAAACAGATCCATGATTCTAGGAGGGAGTAGTTCGACCCTAGCAACCAACGGTGACATTTGTTTTCTATATATGGGGATCATTTTCATGTAAACATGGTTGGTTGGAAAAATTGGTATAGATAGTAGCTATTGTATGAAATTTGAGTTCTACCGAAACTTAATGCAAAGGTCCTGTAATTTGATGAAAAGATTCTAGTTGTAGGAGTTGGATGTATTGTTTTCCCTTTTGAGTATGTGCTTCCTGTTATCTTTATTCATATCTTTCTCTATCTAATTTGGAACGAATTTTTGAACCTGTGGATTCGCTACACAACGCCCCTTGTTCGCACCATTTAGACAAAATATTTTTCTTCTAAAAGTTAACTCTGAATTCACCCACAGCGGTGCTCCGAGTTACTTCTTGTATTTTCTCCTCGCCACACATCACTATTTTGCAATGAAGGTTGATGCTCACCTAGCCTTTATCCTCTCAAAGTTCAGTCACCGAGTCATTTGTTTATGTTATTTCCTCGAATCGAATCCATATCCCAAGTCTTATTTTCTTGCGCCAATATAACCAAAACCCATTATATTAGAGGTGTTAAATATAGCCACTGCTTTAAAATCCATATCCCATGCGGAGATCGCACCTCCCAAGAGAGCCCTCTCCAGATCCGAAAGGCTAGTTTCGGGTCTCAAAGTTGGTTGAAAAAGTTACCTTCGTCGTCTATTTATCAACCGAATAGATTTACGGAGTGCTAACACACCAAACCAAAACATATGTTACAATAATGTACAAATCACATATGCAAGATTTTCTAAGCGTAGTATTTTTTCAAGTAGAGCCCATTGTGAGGCTCATTGAGAGGGATTCCATCATAATCGATTAGCTCGTAGGAACCTTTTTGTAGCACATGTTTTATGATGTAACGTCCATGCCACATAGGCTCTAATTTCCCTACTACAAGTTTATCGTGGTCTTGTTCATAGACCGGGACCAGATCTCCTTCTACGAATATGCAAAGTTAGAAAGACTTATCATATTGTGTGTTGATGCATTTTTTACATGTCTCGTTAATGAGAGTAGAATCACGATGGGTTTCATCTAGCCTTGTTAGGTATAGGAAATGTTCCTCTTCAGCAGAGGTGTGGGGAAGGTGCTCTACGACTAGTTTTAGAGATGGAATCTCGCATTCAATCGGTAGCACCGCTTCTAACCCATATAATAGTTGGAAAGGTGTGAATCCAGTGGCGGTTTTAACCGAAGTTCTATAGACCCAGAGTGATAAGAAGAGTTGAAAATTCCAAGTGGTTTTTTTCACCCCCACCATGCGTTGAAGCATGGTTTTCAAGACTTTATTAATGGCTTCAACTTGTCCATTGGCTTGAAGATAGTATGAGGATGAGTTTTCGTGTCAAAAACACAATTTGGTATTCAATTCACTCATCATATGATTTTGGAAATGGGATCCATGATTAGTTACGATATCTTGTGGGACTATGAGTCAAGTGATGATGTGGTTAAACATGAAAAGTGTTTCAGTTCATCCATCGATTAGAAATGTAGGCATAGCCTCGACCGATTTAGTGAAATAATCAACTGTGACAATAATATAACCATGCCCCTCGGTTGAGGTAGGATTACATTGCATGAAATCAATTCCCCATTTGGTAAAGGGGACGATGGTAACAATTAGATGGAGTGGATCTAGGTGGGTACGTGCTTTCTTATGAAATATTTGATAGGGTGGGAATTTTTTAATGGCCTCAATGTATCTTTGAAGATGGATGGCCAAAAATGACCGACACATAAGATTTTTTGGGTTGTATCCATCCTAGAGAGATGACCGCCACAAGATCCAAGGTGACAGTCATTTAAAACATGCTCATCCTCTTCATGGGTTAAGAAACTTCATAGAACAATATCAATACCACGGTGATACAAAGTTTCTAATACGACATCGTTCATCACACTAAATACCTTGCTAGAAGCGTTGGGTCTGGAGATATAAAATAATGTCTCCATACCAAGGGTCAGACATACTTATAAGGAACAATGACTCATCTGGAAGGGAATCACTAGGATTAGTTTCATCATCGGTATGGAGAAGACATAAAATTAACTCGGCAAAAACCAACAATTTCTTTGATTTGGATTTGGTGAAATCGAGATCGAATTCTTAGAGAATGATGATCCATTTTGAATATTTTCTCCCACGTACTTGACAAGTCAAGATGTGGTACATGGGGTTCGAGTCAACAATGACCGTGGTAGTGCAAAGTAAGATGTAGTGTCAAAATATTTGGATAGCAATGACTGTCGCCACAACCAACTTTTCAACATGTGAATAACAGAGTTCAGGACTTGAAAGGATCTTACTTAAATAATAGATCACATGTTCTGCACCATCATCATCCTCTTGAACTAACACCATGGAAATCGTGGAAGCAGAGGCATCCAAATAAAGGATGTAATCTCTTGCATAGTTGGGGGGATGTAACAATGATGTATTTGTTAAATCATGTTTGAGATCATCAAATGAGCATTGAGAAATTGCATCCCAGATGAAAGGGACATCTTGTTGCATCAATCTCATGAATCCTTTTGTGATTTCGATGTAATTGTAGATGAAACAGTGTAGAAAGTTTGCCTTGCCTTGCAAAATTTGAAGTTGGGTAAGATTGTTGGGAGGAGGTAAAGTGAGGATAGATTTCAGTTTTAAGGGATCCACACTAATCCCATATTTGGATACCATGAAGCCTAGGAGTCTCCCTGATTCAACAAAAAAAATGCATTTTTTGGGGTTCAATCGTATGTTGTAATGTCTACATCTAAGAAAGATCACTCTTAGATTACCAATATGATATTTTCAATGAGTTGAATGAGCTAGAAATTCATTGAGATAGGGCTCAACAATAACCTTGATATCGTGGAAAGCATATGAAATAGCCCGTTGGAAAGTGGCTCCATCATTTTTAAGGCCAAAGGGTAATTTTCGATATGCGACAGTCTCCCACAGGTAAATGAGGGTTGTTTTTTGTTCATCAGCTAGTAAAATATCTATCTGGCTATAATCGAAGAATCCATCCATAAAGGATAAAATGACGCTTCCGACACAATTATCAATAATTTGGTCGATGAAGGGCATAGGGTAATTTTCTTTTGGATAACCCTTATTGAGATCTCGATAGTCGACAAAAACACGAATTGTCCCTTGTTTCTTTGTGACCTAAATGATGTTGGAAACTCATTTGGTCAGGGGTACAGGGTAAATGAAACCATATTTCAGTAATTTTTCTACATCTACCTTTATTGCCACAATTTTCTTAGGATGAATAGGGTGAAGTTTATGTCATATAGGTTTAATTCCAAGGTAATTTTTTATTTCATGCACAACGATCAAAGGTTCGATCCCAAGAATTTCTTCGTAGCTCCAGGAAAAAAACGTCACATAATTCTTTAAACAAGGTAGTATAATTCTCGATCTCTTCAATGGAACAGTTCAAACCTGGTTGTATGTTTTCCATGACACCTTCTTTTCTGTATATGTCAACACTGATGGTTTACAATATGTTTCCCAAATTTCCCTTGGATATTGTATCCTGAGTGAGCATCGGAGATTGATTGTTCTTGACAATATCAGTTAGAAAGATAGATGGAATATATTTCTTGATATCATCCAAACTGGGAATAAAGGATGAGAGATGGTGGTTATCATCCCATGGTGACTCTTCGATATTAATCATTTCCATAATGGATTCATCAGATGGACAAATCCATAGGATGTAATCAAAGGTTGATGATAAGGAATCTAACTAGGATGGTAATGAATAAGAATTAGACGCCAGTAGATGTTGGTCGTCGGGTGAAGGAGAGGCGAATTGAATGGATTTGTATTCGTCCTTGATGGGACTAAGTGGTATAGTGTCACCTAGTGTATCGATTTCTAAAGGACTAGGTACAATCCAAGGATTATATGATTCGAGGGATTGATGTTCATTGGTCGAAGTCATATTTATTGTGGCTATATGATGTGAAATATTAGGAGCAGGTGAAGGGACAGTTCCCATGAGCAAAGAATATTTGACTAGACCTACCCCTACACTCTCATAAGTAATCTTTGAGTCCCCCAAAAATAGAATATTGTTGGTTGTTTGATTGCGAGCATTAAGTGTACACTAATCTAACTGATCAATGGTAAATATTTTTCCTTGATGAAGAAACTTGACACATCGAAAAACTGAAGAAGCCACAACAGTCATAGCATAAAACCATCTTCTTCCAAGTAATAAGTTATAATCTAAAGGAGCATTGACTACTTCCACATCGACATAAATAGTTTCTTCCCTTTGTTGAACGGCTAACAATTGTAAAAGTCCATGCGGTCTAAAACCTCGTTCATTAAATGTTTTCAACATGGTAGGAGATTGATTAAGACTAGGTGATTTAAGACCTTTCCAACAGGCTAAGGACGCGACATAGGTTGATGCTCCTTCATCCAATATACTGTGATAAATATGTTGATTGTGAAAAACTACATCGATTTGAAACGCAAGTTGGTGAGAGAGCCTCGATTTATAATTGTCCAAGTTAAACATGATATTACTAGATGAATCAGGATCTATAGATCCAATGGATTCCAATAGAGTACTACGTTGGTTGGGGTAGTGTTGCAAAACTTTGAGAACCAACATTGCACAAGGTGCTTGTGCCAAATCTTCAATAATGTTGTAGTTCTGGGTAGCACGAGAGTTAGGATTAAAGGTCGACTTTCGGATAATACTCTTGGGCAGACGTAAGATAGAGTCAAAGGTAGGTTTCTAAATCTAGAGAGGTCCAAATGGAGGGGTAAAAGAAGTGGAATGTGATTCATTCATGGTTCCATTATTTACACTTTATTTATCGAGATTCCCTGGAGGTGTGTCATATGTCGTATTCCTAGTGGTCAAATCTACATCGTTAAACATTTATATATGTGCACTTGAGGAAGCATCCTCGTTAGGAGGATGACCTGGGTTTCCTCCTTACAGAAGTACAAGATTTTTTGCAACCAGTGTCTGTTAATGTGGAAAAGGATGTGTGAAAATAGTGGGTTGGGAATTTCCTTTAAATAATTTTGATACTTCGTCCCGGTGGGGAGAGTCTCTTATGTAATGATCTTCAACACATATGAGATAGGGAGATTTCGGTTTGTGTTGTGGTTGATTTTGAACAACGGGTGGTTGTGTTATGTTTTTGTATTTTCTGTTTGATTAGTATTTTTCTTGGATTTATTCTTATTTTTCTTTTTACCCCCCGATTGTGGTGGTGAAGTAGATTGAACTACATTTACTTCAAAAAATTTAGTGGGGGAAGAATTTGATGGGACAAAAATTTTCACCGTATTTGGGGTATATACTGAATGATTTGTTGTACCAGTCGACTATGAGGCATGCTGAGTTTTGATGGAACCGATAACACTGTCTGAATGAGTCATAGAGGATGGTTTGGATGGATCAGTTGATGTATGGGGAGTGTTTGGGATCAGTTCATACAAAGTATTGGATTGGGAATAAACCAGATCCAGATATTGGGCAGGAGCAATAGCTTCCTCTTTTGTAACTACACCTCCCATTGCCACATCACGAGCAATAGGAGGTAACACGTATTTTGTGAACCATTCTTCCAACAACTGGTTAGGGATGGTAGCTTTGATCAACCATCATCGTTGTCTCCACTCATGAATATGATTGGAAATGTGTACGGATTTAGTTTTATGAAGGGACGTCGAAAGTTTTGTTTTGGTTTCATATCTAATTAGCAAATGTAAATGGGTGAGGAAATCCATTGCAAGAAAATTGAAATATTGAAAATATCCACATTGTAATTCAATGTACCATTTCACCACTGAGCCCATAAGAGTACGTTGGAAAAGACACAAACAAATATATTCATCCATCGGTGAGTTTGATGAACACGAAAGATGAAATTTCATGACATGGTTATTCCGGTCTTCTCTGGGTTTACTGTCAAATTTTGGAATATTTTATGGTAACTTGGAGGGAATTACTAGCTAGAAGGGGAAGTGCAATATGGGATCATTTGTCAATCTCGATAGGTCCGAGAGATCTAAAGTTTCCAAAAAGGGTAATTGTTAATTACTTTGAGGATGATACTAGTGAGGCATGGGGATATCAGTAGGACTGTAAACTGGTTGTGGTGGAAAGTTGAATCCAAAAGGTCCTCCCATATGTCGCTATTATGGATTTTGGCCAGCAAAAGTAGGATTCATTTTTGAGGAACTTGGGTAAAAGGTGAAGGAAAACCCATTTGGCCTTGAGGAGGATAACCAGTGTAACCCAGGGGAGGGTAACCACTTTGACCCTGGGGAGGGTAATCGGGTTGACCTTGGGGAGGTTTATGAGTTTGGACCTAAGGAGGGTAACTGGTTTGAACATGAGGAGGGTAACCGGTCTGACCCTGAGAAGGGTATCTAGGTTGACCCTGAGGAGGGTATCTAGGTTGACCCTGAGGAGGGTAACTGATTTGACCCTATGGAGGAAAATATGATTGGTCTTGAGGACCCCAAGTGGGATTCGGGACACCTGGGAATGGTAGTCCAGAATATAGTCCGAAAGGATTAGGATTTATAGATCCTCCTTGTGGGTTGGGATTTGAAGATCCTCCCTGATGTGGTGGACTATAAGATCCTCCTCGGGGTGGTCCCCAGGATGGTTGTGTGTTTCTGACAAAATAACTTGGAACCTACCACCCCCCACCCCCCGCTATAGTTTTAAAATGATTGGGACTTGTCCCCCAAATGAGTGTTTCCCTTTGGTAGGGATTTTTCCACTAATGGAGGATTTCCCCCCAGTAGGGATTTTTGGTATAATAGGGTTTTGCATTCTATGATGGGAAGGTTTCCCAACATGATTCTATGGGGTGAATGAATTTGATGCTTGAAGAGGCATCATTGGTGTAACCATTATAGTAATTTTTAAAGGACTAGGAAGTACAAGACCTGTATCATTCATTATTTTTCCTAAAGTGGTAGAGGTATTAAGTGTTGGTCTGACAGGGTGGTCAGAGTACTGACTCGATGGTCCTGCATCTCCACCTGTGGTGACAGATGTACGTGGAGGAATAAAGAGTGGTCAATTCAAGTTGAATTTTTCATAAATACCTCGACCTGATGGAGTTCTCCATATAGGAAGAAGATGAGTATGACGTGGATCTACCATTTTGGTGGAGTGAACAGGGGTTGTATATTATTCATTTGGATTGGGTTGTTCTGGTTCCATGTCAAGTTGTCCAAATGGCCTTGACGGTAATCTGGGATAAACTTCAGCTACGATAGTTTTTGAAGAGTCTACTGGGAGAAGAATTAGATCAAGAGGGTTGGTCAATGTCGAGTTTACAAGAAGGATAGGAACTTCCTAAATTACCATGATTTGTCCCTCAGGATGTTCAATCAAAGGAGTAGCAACACTCCCAGTGTCCAAATAGTTTTCAACTTCTTCATGGAAAGTGTCTTCAAGTGAATTAGGAGGTAAGGTTTCGTAGCCTTCCGAGGAAACCCTTGCATCCTACATGATCGAAGAAGACCTTTGTCAGCCACAATACCAATATTAAGGATAGCTAGGGTGAATAAACAACACTCGCTAAAAATCTAGAAAACCAACATGCAAAACAATGACTTGTCCCAATGAACGTACTAGCTGGTGATGAAATCCAACATCACAGGAACAAAGTGAGAAGGGGATAGGATTGAGTGGCTAGATTAGTTACATTGGCATCCTCTCTAAAATACGTGGCTGGATTAGTTACATTGGCATCCTTCTTAAAATACTTACGCCTTGGTGCAAGTTTCCTCACGATTTTACCTGTGAATTACTCTTCAAGGAGCCTGAGGGAGTTTGACCAAGGTCTGGTCCACTTATAGCAAAGACTTTCCTGTGTCATCACCTCGTGTATAAACCCTAAATATGATGGCCACTAAGGTTACCAACTCGCAGTAATCCTCTAGGTGGGTACAATCGACAGTCGGTCCGAGCGTATGGGAAAGATATCAAGTATGAAATTCTTCAAGAGAACTGAGGAGAAGTGGATCAATAAACTCCTAAGGACCCCGAATGAATTCAGGATTCACGAAGATCCAAGACCAAATGAAAAAAATTGATTCTCAAGAAGAACCCCTAATATACGATCGTTCCGCTAGAATTGGTTAAGCCTCGGAGGGATAATCTTTGTTTCTCTCCCACACACAACCTCATGTTTAACCCCTATGTGAGAGGGGGATCTCAGTTATGCTTATACAAAAATTGGATTTTCTCCCCCTATCACAAGATTTCGTGTTTGTCTTTAATTCTTTGGAGAGTTAACCTTATAGCTTATTCCATATCTCTATTCCTAGTCTATTGTTGGTGTAAAGATCTAAAAAAGAAAAGTTTCTAGATTAATTTTAATTAGCACTTATTTTTCGTGGTTTTTCATTACTCAAGGGTGGATGATAGTGAAACTAATGATGTTTAGAGACTCAACTCCAAAAGAAAGCAAAAAGAATGAAATGCAATTTTTCTTTTTCGATGAACTTCTATTTATGGGAAGGAGAAGAGATTCTTTATTTTCGTCACTAACAAACACTAAAAAAGAATGCAAATACTTAATGCAATTTTGTTTCCAAACAAGAATTCACACATTCACTAAATTATTAAAAAATAAAATCTTTCAATTTCCAAGACCAATGCAAATTCTGCAAATTCTCTTTGTTTGATTTTTAGATGCAAACAATAATGTGCTTCTAATCCTTTGTTCTTTCACTAATAATGAAATAGTTCACAACTTAAAATGGTGTAGAACAGAAAACAAAATATTGTTCAAAAAAATATACTTAGAAAAAGAAATCAAAGAGAATGAAACTCACTCAAACAAAGATCCAAGAAAGTTAAGAAATCAAGAAAATCACACTCAATAATATTTGAAAAGTGAGCAACAAGAAATGATAGTATTGATAAAGAACTCAGGATAATAAAGTGAGTTTTAATCCATTTAATCAAGATAATATTTATAAAGAACTCAATCACCAACAAGCCCTTGCATATCCTTCTAATCATGAAGATGACTGATGATCTTGCGAAACAAGGATTAAACCAATGTAAGGTAAAATAAACTAATCTCACAATCTACAAAGAATTTGCAAGCTCAATCAAAGATAAATAATAGTTCTTTGCATCAAATACGGCCAAAAACAAATGGAGGATTCCTAGGTTAAAAAATTGTGATCAACAAAACTTAGTAGTACTTGGAAAACCCAAAGATTCTCACTAAAATGAGAGGGTGGTGCTCCTATCCTCAAGGAGACAGGGTGGAGTGGCACTCCCTAGAGAGCTACAGGGGAGTGCCATCTTGACAGTGGTGCCCTGGTGCCTACTGCAAGGGAGGTCCAATCCTGGGAAAGTTGAAAAAAGTTGAAAATAAAGCTAAAAACGTGGGGAAATCTAGTCAATGGCTCAATGAAGATTTCAATGAAGCAGAGGAAAGAGAGAATTGATTTAGAATCAAGCATCAAACAAGACCTAGTAATGGGAAAAGTCTTTAGGCGATCAAAGGAAATACTAGTCAAAGTCGATCCCCAGTGGAGTCGCCAATTTCTATTACGAATCATTTCCCCTACGGACAAGTGAAATCTCTCTTAGATTATCAGATCCATGTTACCAAGATAGAGAAGTACAAATGGTTTCTATATTCCTTTCAGATCTAATTTAGCTAGTTTAAATGAGGAGAATAAAAGTGTGACATACCTTATTCCAATGATTTTCCTTGATGTTCCAAATCTTGAGCTTTATTTCTAAGATCCTTGATCCTGCAAAGAACAACAAGGATAACTTTCTTCCACTCTATATAATTAACTAAACATATCTACCTATGAATATTGAATGACAATATACAAGTAGATGCGAAAGTACACATACTTGAAGGAAATAGGCCAAGTATATTAATTTGAGAACCAAAAGTATATACTTACAATGTGAGTTTGAAGATGCAACCACTCCTTTAGGCTCTCCTCATCCAACCCTTTGCATGAAAAATATAAGACCAAAATAATGGTGTTATTAATGATTTCTTCCTCCCCTTCCCAATGGAAATGATTTCAATTTATAGGCATGAGAAATACAACTACCATGAGAAAATGAGGTATATGGATGAGTATAGAGACCCTTGAGGTTTGTATCAGATCTTAAGGTGAAGACCAAGCATGAGGGTTGAACATAACTAACCCAATCTGAGAGAGATGACCCATAGAATTTGGTGGAGAAGATCCCCCTCTTTCCTCAACAAGAATGGCGCTCCCCCATAGTGAGATACATGGCACCATCCTAGCAATGGTGCTCCTCTAACATGGCATAGGGGAAACCATGGCACTCCTCCAGTATGGCCATGAGGGTGCCACCCTTCATAAATGCTAAAAAATAAGTTGAATTTCCAAGGAAAAGAGGTGTTTCGACTGCTAATGATGGGGATTTTCTCTCTAAAATGATTTGGAGGTTGTGACAAATGTTTCTAAGGTGTCAATTGAGTTGCAACACTTACAAAAAATGCATGAAGCATGTTACAACACTTGTGATGGTTTAGGTGCGACACTTAGAATGTGAAGCTTGCGCCACATGTGACACTTAAAACATGATGTTTGCACCACGTGCGACACTTTATATGTAAGTGTGGAATTTTGATGTGTAACACTATCCACTATTATCCAAAGGGTCTTATTCAGAGAGGATGGCCACATACAACAATTAACTAACTCCTAGGTAGTCCAAAGTAGAGAGGTTAGGGTAGGGCCCTAACATGCCCTCCCCCTTCAAAAGAAGCATTGTCCTCAAGGTTCAGTATGAGGAAATTGCTATATAATGATGGCTAGTTCCCATGTGGCATCTTCAAGCTACATATTTTTCCACTAGATCAGTACTTCACAGACCATGTGCTAGTACAATTGAAACTCTATGGTATCCAAAATTTCTTATGATTGGAGCCAAATGGAGGCTTCTCCATCAATTTCTAGTAAGTTGGTTTTCACCTTACACTTCATTCCCAGAACCTTCTTCAAACAAGATACATGAAATACTATATGGATCTTGGATTGGGCTAGAAGAGCCAACTTGTAGGCGACTTGTTCAATGTGTTGGATGATCTCATAAGGTTGATAGAACTTTGGTTCTAATTTATGAGTTGTTTTATCATTGAGTGATGTTTGTTTATATGGGGTCATTTTTGTAGCTCAATGATAAGATGTATTGTACCACCATTTTGCAAGGGTAAGCCATTGTTCACATTAGTGTGTTTTTTCAGAATAAAAGCATCGCAAATAGGTTTCTAAGAACTTGTTGACCACTTTACTTTGACTATATTTTTGGGGATGATATGTAATGCTCATGTTTAGTTGAGCACCTTGAAGTTTAAACAAATACTGCCAAAATTTGTTGGAGAAGGTAGGGTCCCAATGTGAGATAATGGAAGCGAGCATGCCATGTAACTTAAAAATATGATCCATGAAGACTTGTGCAGTTGAGGAGGGGGTAAATGGATGTGATAAGGAAAAAAAATGAACATATTAGGAAATATGAATGACTACCACCATGAAAACTATTTTTTTTCCCACCCTTAGGAGTCCCACTATAACATCCATAGAGATTCCATCCCATATATGTGTTGGGATCGATAGTGGTTGCAATTATCCTAGCATCTTTATGTCTCACCTTTGTTTCTTTGGAAAGTGTCACAAGTTTCTACGAAATTATGGAATTATATTTTCATTCCTTCCCAAAAGAACAAGCACTTAGTTCTTTCATATGTTTTATAAAAGCTAGAGTGACCTACCATAGGTGATGAATGCAATTCCTCTAATCCCCTTTGTTTTAAGATATACTTATTTATCATAGCAATGCATCCTTTATCTTACTGAATCCTTTGGATCGGTTGAATGATAGTTTCATTTGTCAACCATTCTCAATGGGATTCCTCAAGACAAACTAGAATAGGTAAAGAAAAGGCAAAGAGGGATCCATCCTTGTCAAATTTCTAGGATAAAGCATCAACCACCAAATTTTATTTACCCTTCTTATATATAATCTCGTAATCATACCCTAACATTTTAGTGACCCACTTATACTACTCTGGTGATGATAACCATTGTTTGAGAAAATAATTTAGATTACAATGATCAATTTTGGTCTAGAAATATCACCCTATCAGATATGGATGTCAGGTCTCCACTACATGAAGGATGGCCATCATTTCTTTCTCATATCTAGATTTATCCAAATTTTGGGCACACAACTACTTACTAGTGAATTCCAAGGGGTGTCCTTCTTGTAGCAAAATTGTTCCAATATCTCTACTTGAGGCATCACATTCGAAGATAAAATTCTTAGTACAATTTGACACTTCTAATACTGGAGTAATGCACATGGAATCTTTTAAATATAAGAAGGCTTGCTTAGTTGCTTCTCTCCATACAAAGGAATTATTTTTTAGCAAGGATGTTAGGGGGATAACAATTTTTCCATATTTTTTTACAAACTTCATGTAGTAGCTAATAAGTCCTAAGAACCCGCACATGCTCTTCATTGTCTTGGGTCGAGGAAACTCTTTCATAGCCACAAATTTTTTGGGATCTACTCATATTTCATACTTAATAACAATGTTCCCTAAGTATTCAACCTTTGAAGCCCCAAAAGAACATTTGGATAGTTTCAAGAATAGTTGTTGGCCATGCAAGAGTTGCAGATCTTGATCGACACACTCTATGTGAGAATCCTATATTTTGTTGTAGATCAAGATATCACCAAAGAATACCAGCAAAAAACTGCATAGAAAGGGTTAATTTTTTTTATTCATGAGGCTTTGGAAGGTAGATGGAACATTGTAAAGGCCAAGGGAATCACTAAAAATTCATAATGACCATCATTTTTGCATAAATATATCTTTATAATGTCAACCTCTTTCATATATATTTGGTGGTATCTAGAATGCAAGTCAAATTTGGTGAAAAACTTGGCTCCACGAAGTTCATCCAATAGATAACCAATAACTAGGATGAGGAATTTTTCTTTGATGCCTAATTTATTGAGAGCCTAAAAATCAAGACACAACTACCGATTTCCTTCCTTCTTTAATACCATGACCACCAGTGATGAGTAGGTAATGGTATTGAGATGTATAAACCCAACCTGCAATAGTTCCCTAATGATCTTTTTCATTTTCATTCTTCTATGTAAATGGGTGTCTATAAGGATGCACATTGGGTGGTAGACTACTATGAATCAGTGGAATACCATGCTCTTGCTCTCCTCATGAAAGTGATAACATGTCCTAGGGAATTTCAAATAATTTTTGATATTTGGAGAGGATCAACTACAAATCAAGGTCAATCTCTTGATGGGGGGACGTTTCCACTACTTG
The DNA here is from genome assembly GCA_009831015.1 of Picea engelmannii. Lineage (NCBI taxonomy): Eukaryota > Viridiplantae > Streptophyta > Pinopsida > Pinales > Pinaceae > Picea > Picea engelmannii. Next base: position 279,668 of record ML788600.1, read on the forward strand.
AATGGCATTGAATTATGTGATAATGCCTAAGTTGTATTTCTTCAATTTAAACTTGTCCATGCAAATTATAGGTGATAATTTAAGGGGAACTAGATGTAAACACTTTAAGGGTATGCTTATGCTCTTAGTGAAGCTCATATATAAATCCTTGAAATTCATGGTGATAGGTCCGAAAGCATGTAACCATTCTTCCCCAAGAACTACATCATAACCACCCATATCAATAGAAAACATGTGGGTTTTAAGATGATACTCACCCATTTGGATTTTCAAATTTTCACGTCATCCACCTGATTTCTTCATACCACGATTAGCAATAATAATCTAAAAACTAGGTATAGAACATACATAACAAAGGGTTTCCATGGCCACTCTCCTATGAATAAAATTGTGTGTGTTTTTGATATCGATCGATGCAATCACTTTGGATTTCTTGATATAACTAATCAACGTCAATGTCTGGGGTGTCAAGAAATTAGATAAGGCATGGAGATAAATTTGGGGTTCCTTGCAAGGAGCTGGAAAATTGTTTTCTTCATCCAATAGAGTGGTGGCATCATCCAAATCAAGTTCAAGAGTGTCTTCAATGGATGTGCCTTCTACGTGTTCTTTTGGAGAGGCATTCATTTGAAAAATTTTGTGTTCTTTACATTTGTGCCCTTTGAAATATTGCTCATCACAATTATAGCAAAGGAAGAGGCTTTAGCATTCTACCCTCTCTTTTAGATATAAATTGTGGATTTTGATTGGCTGTAAGTTAGAGGAGATGGGGGTAGTTTCCACAAGGGGGCTAGGGAGAGTAGAGAATAAATTTCTCCTGGTTTGTGCATTGATCACCATATCAACTTATTTAACTCTATCACAAGCTTCCAACCATGTTTTTGGGTGCTACAACATGACATGTGTTATACCAATTTGTTCCACACTCCATGAATTGTGCTTTGATGGACTTCCCTTTTCTTGAAAAGACTTAATTTCCCCATTGTGGCTCATCCAGAATCAAAAATTAAAAATTGTGTACATATACGCGGGCTACATTTAGAAAAAATTTGTATGTAGGTTGCTCCATTAGAGCCCGTGTACATTGGTTTTTGTGCTCAAAAATAAAAAAATATGTCAGGTTTCCATGCCAAGTCATAAGATCTATGATCCATGAGCTTCCATGGCATCTAAGCCTGAGGTCCCGGATGTGTGTCATGATAACACACTATAGCATTTGTGAGACACCAAAAGAGTCTCACCCACTCATGGGGTACACCCACAACCTACCTCTGCATAGCCTCTGGTAGATCCTCCACCTGGACCATATGAATCCTATGCGCCAGATGTGATAGGTTTCCATGAATGTTCTAAAGAACTCTCTTTGCATCCCCACTGACCATATCCTCTCCTTGTACCCTACATAGATGTCGTGGGTATCCGTCTGGTCGTCGTGGACCTACATATGAGTAAAATAAATAAACGTTAATATATGATACCATACAAAAATATTTATGCTTTTGTTTGCATTTATCAAATCGAAAAACACAAAAAAAAAATGAAATATACAAAAATCAAAATTATCACTAATCTCTCCAAAGGAAGATCCTGTTGGTAATGGCATGTCACAATCCCCTCATAGGGATAGTCATTGATGGAAATAATTTGTCATCACCACCAGTGAAATAACTCATTGTTGTAGGGGGTTGGCACCCTACCAACTCCCAAGCGCCTCATCACCTCGATCCACCAAGACATGGCTGGATTGTGTAGACCACATGGATGGATTTATACTCTAGGGATAAAAGATGGAATCCACTCAAAGAAAAAACTACATAAAATGGATGCAAACCTGAAGCTCCTCATCCTCCAAAGTTTGCAATCATTAAGTTGGCTCTTCATGTTGGCCAGTAGTGAGGTGCACCAATAGTAAATTGTGGGTCTCAAGTACTCCACAACATAGAACATGAGAGAACTTGACACTTGATTCAATGAGGCCAATCCTAATATTTGTGTGAGTACTAAGATGATTATATTCAGATTCAGGTTCTTAATCACCTTAATAGGGAGTTGGCTCCCCACTTTCTCTATGTCTGCAATGGAGTAGGTGGCAATGTAATCGTTCATAGACCTCCCACCTCCATCCCCTCGGGCCTTGATATTTTCCATCTCGCCTCAGCGAGACAACCCTATGATAAAATAGATGTCGTTCACCTCAATCCTTAATGGTTTCCCATTGAGATTGAATTCCTCGATCTCCAAATCCCAGTAGTTTATCAATGTTTGGAGAAACCTTACTTGGGCCCTCATTCCTTTTATGGCTCAAAACTTATAGATCCTACATATTTGTAAATCTTATTGGGACCTCGTATCTCTTTCTACTACAACATCAACCTCCTTGTGCTCCCTCTCTCTCGATCCAATCACCATCTTGCAAAGGAAACATCAAATTTCGAGTCACATTTTATTAAAAACCTTATTCACGGAGTTATACACGGGCTACAATTATAAAATTCATGTATAGGGATCGATATAGGCATGCAATATTCACTTTTCCCATGTACATGGGTTCGTATACATGGCTCGATGAACTATAGCCTGCATACACCCTAGTTTCGACCTTACGACCTCCAAAACTAAAAAATTGAATACTAAATCTAAAACGTAAACCATGGAAATGGAAGAGTACATGATGAGCACTTAATTGGTCCAAACGGTTTCTAATTTCGTTGACCATAGCTCCCAGAATCATCATTGGAATATTGTGGGTAAAATGGCCTCAAAAGAACTATGTGGGTAAAAAACTCGAATGACATGGTAAAACTTCTTATTTTTACTATTTGTAGAAAAGTGTTATCCACTTTATATAGTTTTTACCCTATTTTTCCTATTTTTGAGACCATATGGACTAATTGTGCAGTGTAAGACCTAGTTTGAAGTGGTTTGTCCAAGGTTTAATGGATTTCTGGCATTCTTTAGCCCGTTTGTGCCTCCGACAGGTATATACCATCACTGACATATAGGATAGGTTCTCACCCCTCTTTGCATTTTTTTCATCATCCTATTACCATGATTCATATTCCCTAGGTACAAACCCATTTTTAGCGATATGGAACTTTCTCGTTGTCGCTAGAAGTGTCGTTATTAAGTGGTAGAGATCACCTACCAAACATGGGTACCCTACTTAGAACACTTTTTCCATTTGGTGCCCATGCTAAAGTTACTCCATAGGTTAGAGAGTCCCTTATATTCCTCGTATGACTTCGTGTTGGAACCTCATTACTCTTACTCAATCTCATTCTGACCACTACCTATGGGACTACCGCTGAGTCTTAGTTAAGCTCTTTCCCGACTCCTTAAAAAGCAAAAAGATTGTCGAGTGAACTTGTCTCTTTCACACTCATTAAATGGATTTGAAAGGACATCTATTTCGGTATAAGTTTAACCATTTTCTAGACCAAATAGAGTACTTACGAAAAATGAATACTCTAGTAACCATTGGCTATAAGAGTTCTCCTTGGGACTAAATCTATGAAAAAAAACACTTATGGAGTTAAGTCGTGATTGCATCTCATTATCATGATTGCATGATTGAGCCTAATGTCAACTCCCTCTTTCTCTTTATAATCCTCTTTCCCCAACAATTCTCAACATTATCCAAGCAGTTCCATTCATATGTCTTTTGCAACTTGACACCCTTGTAACCTAAGGGGAAACATCCCCCCGAGTGTCCATGTCCCACATGTGTTTCGTTGCATTAATCATAGGTATGTTCCCTTGCTTGGAACTAGTTTTCTTATTCACGACACTAGTTTCCTCTTGTATCATAACATTTCTTTTACTATGAAAAAACAAATAAAGAAGGGAGGGAAAATAATATTATCTCCTATCGGCAGTAGTCATATTGCCTTTGAACAGAGCACAAATTCTTGAGTCCATTCATCCAAGGTTTGGGTTTATCATGGCCTTAGAAAGCTGAGCTTGTTTCTTAGAGTTTACTCCTCTGAATGGTTATTTTTCTAGTCCCCATGGAGAGTTTGTTGTTGCCTCGCATGTCACAAAATTTTGTCAATGATTTTTGTTAAGTCTATGCTTCATGGATTATCCATCTGTCTCATGCTCTTTTTCAAAGGAATTCTAAGCATGTGTTGGCCATTCCTTAGAATTATCGACTTTGCATGTCAGTCAAACCTTATAAGTGAATCTCAGAATCACATGTAGTTGTTTTCCTACCTTGCACCCTAGGCCTACTTTCATCATTGGTAGGTGACCTTCAACCTGACAAATGGCATCTCTCCATTGGTCGTTGACTAGGGGGTTTCCCTTATGTTCAAAGGAAATAAATCTATTCACAAATTGGGATTCGTGCAATGTCTTGGATTCCATTAGACCCTATTGGTGGTTTCCTTGCCTTTGTCGGCAATTTTCATTATTGGTTGCTATTCAGAGGGTCTCTTTCATGTACTACTTGCATTTGGTGCACATTAGAGATGCACATGGTTGTTGGTTCGTGCACATCCTATTCGTCTGAGTTCTTCCTAATCATCAAGATATGGCTTTGTACTTCGTGTTGGATGATGATAGATTCCTTAATGCTCTCCTTTCAACAGGTCTCATTCCATCGACTCCAGCTCATCTATTATGGAATCAAGATCTAGAGTCATAAGAGTACCTAGAGGCTTGCATTCACCAGTGGCAGGTTCTCCTGCCAGTTCTCCCACCATCGACAGTTGGGAATACATCAATGTCCCATGATCGATGTATTCTTCAAATATTCAACCTCAACACATTTATTCACACTTGTTGAATTGACTCAGTGCCTTGACACCTACTTTCATTATCGATGGGTTGTCTTGCATTTGTTAATGATATACCTCAATGATCGATAATCAAACGAAGCCTCATTGTGTTTGAATTCAACTCTTTTATTCACATGATGAAGACTTGCACCTTCAACGGATTATGTAGAAGACCTCCAGCTCACAGTAGCACCATCCTATACCTTTTGTTGTCTTCCATCGGACCAGTACCTATATGACTTCAGTGATCATGGAAGATGAGATTGTACTATATTGCATACAGATATCTTCAACTGATTTTGAGACTGGACTCCACTATGTTTTATTCATGACTATGACCACCTATGACATATGGCTACTTTGTATTTCCTATTCATGCCCATGAACAACTATTTGTTATATATCCACATGGATCTGTAGTGTACTACAGATTGGCAACCATGTGTACAAAGTCAATATGGATTGTAATATTCTCACGGGTGACTAGTTCTTCCAGCTCAGTCCTCACTACTCCACTTCTGGGAATTATAATGTATTTTGGCCATCGTGATTGCTCCTCTAACCTCACCTATTAGGGAGCATCTATTATAGCAATTTTTGCCACATTCTATGCATTATTCTTTGATGGTCTTCCCTTTCCCTCAACAAACTCAATTTCCCTATTGTGGCTCATCCAGAGTAAAAAATTTAAAATTTTCTACATATATGCAGGCTAAAGTTAGACAACTCGCATATACGCAGGTTGCTCCATTACATCCCACATACATCGGGTTTTGTGCTCAAAAATTAAAAAATATGTTGGGTTTCCATGCTAAGTCATGAGATCCATGATTCTTGACCTTCCATATATTGGAAACACACTGACTTGACCCATCAAGTCCATTTGGAGGCTATGAATTGATCCATATACAATCCTTGAGGATATTCATCATTGAGAGCAAAGACACTGGAGAAATTTCACCTCATATTGAGTCTACATCTCTTTGTCCTTGAAATTATGAACTTCTTTTGTGTTCATCCCCCAAGCTCTTCCTATCTTGAGAAGGCGAAACTCAATTACTCCTACTACTTGTGAGCTTGCCTTTGTGGAGGATTGAATTTGTGAATGCCTAGGAGGAGGGACTTATTTTCTTGATTCTGATATGTGTCGAAAAAGAAGTTTGTCACCTATGTACTTATGTTGGTTACATTAACATAAATACTCTTTTGTTGTCCAATTATATGTTGCAAATATTTGTATTACTTACCATGGGCATATTTGTTATACATGTTAATGGATTATGCTAGTTTATATGCTAACATTTCATATAACTCCCATATGCTTGTGTATCTTGGATGTTGAGGACAAGTTGCAAGTATCAAGCATTGGGTTGTGAGCTCAATCGTGGTCTTCTTCGGACGTTTGTAAGAGGTAGGCTTCTAGCCTTCCTTTTGTTAGCATTTCCATTTGTCTAGCATACTTAAGATTAGAGTTGATTTATGGGTGTCGTTTCATCTTTTGTGGTTTACCCCAAGCCATAGAGAGATTTTCCTCGTAACAATATGTGCTCTAATTTATTCCTTCAGACCATTTATGAAACATTGTTTAAAAAATGAATCAGATAGGTCCTTTGTGTGAATTTCCAATTGCTCAAAGGAGGAAATGCAGTCCATAACTGTGTCGATTTGACATAATTTTGTCAAGAGTCTCAAATAGTGAATGTCACTTTCAAAATGAGCATAAAGGACTTGCACAAATTGGGTCCATGAAATGTAGCTTTTATAAGATTTCTTATACCATTGCCACCATTGTCGATGTTTTAAATCCAAATATAAGACCCCCAATTTTGGTTTTTGTAGGTCATTAGTGACTCCATGGAAAGAGAAATAGTGTTCTATTTGGGTAACCCACCCCGAAGGATCGAAACCATCAAATTTGTTCATGTCAACCTTTGGAAAATGGTGCCACGAATTGTGATCCCAAAAGTGTGGGTAGGGGTTACCTGGAAAGAGCGTGTGAGTAGCCTGCACTTCATTGGTCAGGGAATCCTCCTTAGTTGGGTTAATGTTTGGATTTGGTATATCAATATTCAAGTGGGCACTTAACACCACCAACACATGGCCTTGTTTTTCCATTATGTCGTTAATACCTTTGAGTGAATACTTAATGCTAGAAACCCTAGCTTCAAGTGGTTGGTTATGAGCAAGTCAGGCCTAGTTTTTGTTCTCTGTGTTGGCCATGTTTCACATTTGGACCATGGTACCACCAAATATTTTCTGGAAGTGTTATTTTCCACTTATCTCATTGTGATCAATGACTTGTTCATATATGCCATGAGTCACTATACTATCAATTCCACACAAAAAGCGTTACTTGAGAGGCAGATCCAAGAGATCAACATGACACACGAAATATTTTGAGATGGGTCGCTTGAAATGGTTTTAGAAAATCCCATTCTTTTCAATGCTGGTAGGAATATTACTCCTTGAATATCATTGCACAAACATAATTTCCAAATTCCTTATCGATGCAAAGATGTAGGAATTCTATTGGCCAACTACAAAGGCTAGGGTTTGCAAGGTTCTAAGGACAAAGGAACGTCAAGTGCTATAGATCTCTGATATATCAGAGGGTTTCCAAAAATAATTTTTGATTGAATATTTCACAACATCAACTAAGGAGGATAGAGTGTACTCTCAATCGCACTGCCCGATACCTTGGTCTACTTGATTGTTTTTCTTTATGTAGTATAGCAACAACATGACTACAAGTTTATGTAAAACTGGTTTTAAGTATGCCTAAAGGGATTTCGATATACTAGAGGCTAGGTGGAAGACAATTCCATATACATGTGTTGTTTGATGTGGTACTACTTGAAGGGGTACCAACAAAGGTTACAAGGGTGTCCAACTAGGTGACACGAGTTATATTTTATGTGTGTATTCTTCCCCAACCATAGTTTTTCCCACCGAACAATAGATCTTTGTGTTATTTAAAGACTCCAAAACACATATTATCTAGCCTAAAAATAATTTGTTAAACATTGGAGGCGTGCTAGCTCAGGAAAGAGCTCTAATACCACTTTCAATGTTCCTTAACCCTTAAACTTGAAGCAGAACATGGTATATAGAGAATATAATTGCAAAAAACTACATACAATAGACAATAAGATGAAATATGCCAAGATATTGTTGTATTATGATAATTGAATGAAGGAAAACAATGTTCATTTTCCTCTTAAGGTGGGGCAACCTTTCACTGAGCAAAGCTTCAAATGCAACAACACATGATAAAAATTCCATAGCCTCCTATTTCTTTGAATAGATTCTCAATAGAAAAATTATAACTACTTGTGGTCCCATCACTAATGAGCACCAACTACCTAGTGGGCCTTATAAATTGGACACTTTTACCTTAAATAACTATCCACTACTATCTAATGGCCTTATCAAAGAAGATAGATGCATACAACAATTAACTAACTCCTAGATAGTCTAAAGTAGAGAGGTTAGGGTAGGACCCTAACAATCTCCTTCTATTATCAAAATTTTAAAACTCATGCATTGACCAATTTTCAATCCTTTTTGAAGATCCATTGTCACTTCTCCATTATTTTGTACACATCAAACTAATGGGTCTCATGCTTCATTATATAAAGATCCCTCATATCCCTGCATAACTTAGCTTGAGTCCCTTTTTAAAGTCCATCAAAATTAATCTTAACATTAAGGAGGAGTAGGTGAAAACTATACAATTAGGGATTTGGTTAATGCTAAGACACGTGAATGTATTAGAATGTCAATTCCCAAAAAGTGAGGTTATAATCTTCCTTATGGATGCTCAACAATATCTCTTATTTCCAAGCTTAAAAAAATGTGATCTCTATAATATTACTTGTGCTTTTCTTCAAAACAAATAGAATTTGTTTTATTTGCACATTCGATTTTTTTATATCTACATATTCCATGTCATAAATTCTTACATTGGATTTTAAGCTTAACCTCTAGTCATTATATGAAATTATTCTTTTTCTAATAAAAAAGTAAAGAGTGTTACATTTATGTACAGTGCATAAAATTAGAGAAAAAATAATTCAATAGAAAAAAATATGATGATGATATAAATACATATAATATTAAGAAGTTCATAAATTCACATTTACGTTTATTTGCCTACTAAAATGTAATAAAGTGTACATACTCTACTCATTTTTAGATTTGAACTTGTGACCTAAAAAAACACATATTCTTAACCATTAAACTCACTCAAACTTTACATAAATACACATAACATTAAAAAAAATACTAAAAAATCTACATTTTAATATATTATTTTAAATAAAATTTCATGGCAAACCTTACCCATTATATAAAATCATTTCTCTCCTTCCTAATTAAATGACTATATACACAACCTAAAGCGAAATTATGACACCCATACTCCCACATATGAAAATATCATTTCCTTCTTTTGGAAGTATCTATCTTTGCTGCAACTCGCTCCATAAATGGGTTCCCATCTCTCTGAAAACCTCATTAGCCACGATCTTCACTTTTCCAACTCCTCAAAACCAATGAAACCGCGAGTTATCGTTGTTGTCCCTTTTCAATGCAATATTGATGGATCAGTATCTATAATCCGTTCATTTTTCATATTTAATTCCCTTTGAGGATCAATACTACTGTTCAAGGAGGACATTTGAAGAATCAGCCCAAAAGATCACTGATTTACAATCCCCAATTTCCGGGAAGCTAATTTCAATGAGCAAACCATGGCAAACGCACATCAGGAAAAGAAAAACGAATATTGGCATCCTGACGGAGAAGACATTTTGAAACCATGTTACGATTCTGAGCTCCTAAAACCCTAATCCCGAACGAGTACTTCCAATGGCAGGATGATAATACCATTAACAAATGGAAAGAGGAAAATCGGATCGTGTGTTGGACTAATGCGTCATGTCTGCCAATCTGCCACTAGCACTGTCAAAGCACAAGCCAATGCCCACAATATGTCCTTCGAGGACTTCAGAAGGCTTTGTGAACAGGACCAAACTCTGGATTTCTCTACATATGTTTCACCCTTGCAGTGCTGCATTCAGAACAAGGCTTTACCAGAAGGCAAATTAATACATGCCCATATTAATGCTAGAGGGGGTTTTATGTCACAGACGTTGGTATTACGCAACACGCTTATTAACATGTATGCCAAGTGCGGGAGCTTGGTAGACGCTCGCAGAGTATTCGACGAAATGCCTCAACGAGATGCCTGTTCATGGACCCTCGTGATTTCATCTTATTCACGCCATGGATTTGCCGAGGAAGCATTGTCACTGTTTCACCAAATGCGAGACACAGGTATCAAACCCAACGAATTCACCTTTTCCAGCATTCTCACGGCATGTTCAAAGTTAACAGACTTGGAACTGGGTATGGAGATCCATGATGAAATAAGCACGACTGGATTTGATACTCATGTTTTCGTGCAGAGTGCCCTTGTAGACATGTATGCTAAATGTGGCAGTATAGAGAAAGCACGTAATGTGTTTGACAAAATGCATCAACGAGATGTAGTGTCCTGGACAGCAATGGTTACAGGATATGCACACAATGGGCAAGTTGATGAAGCCCTGAAGCTCTTTCGGCAAATGCCCGTGCGGAACACAGTCTCTTGGTCGGCAATGATTTCAGGATATGTGCAAAATGGGTATGCTGTGGAAGCCCTGAAGCTTTTCCAGCAAATGCAAGTGGAAGGCACGGTGCCAGAGTCAAAAACTTTGGCCTGTGTTCTCTCGGCATGCACTGAGTTGGCTGCTCTGGATCAGGGTAGGCAGATCCATCAAGAAGTAATTAGAAGGGGATATCAGTCTGATCTCTTTGTGTCAAATGCACTGGTTGACATGTATTCGAAATGTGAGAATATAGAGAATGCACGCAATGTCTTTGACAAAATATCGGAACAAGATGTGGTCTCGTGGACGTCTATGATTGCAGGATATTCACAGAATGGATTGGGAGAGGATGCCCTGAAACTTTTTCAACAAATGCAACAATCAGGAGTGAGGCCAAACTCAGAAACCTTTGCCAGCATTCTCCCAGCATGCGCTTACTTGTGGACTCTCGAACAGGGCATGGATCTCCATGGAAAAATAATTAAAAGTGGATTTGAGTCCGATGTCTTTGTTGTGAGTGCCATTGTTTACATGTATGCAAAGTGTGGGAGAATCCAGAAGGCACGTTATGTTTTTGATAAAATGCATCAAAGAGATGTTGTATCCTGGTCGGTCATGATTGCCGGGTATGCACAGAATGGACAGGGACAAGAGGCTTTAAGGCTTTTCCAAGAAATGCAACCATCCTGTGTGAAGCCAAACTCAAAAACCTTTGCAAGCCTTCTTTCTGCTTGTGCCAACTTGGCAGCTCTAGAACATGGTATGGAGATCCATGAAAAAATAATTACAAGTGGATTGCAGTTTGATCTTCTGGCGATAAATGCTCTGATAGATATGTATGCAAAATGTTCGAGATTGGCATGGGCATGCAATCTTTTTGACAGAATGCAACAACGGGATGTTGTATCCTGGACAACAATGATTGCAGGGCATGCACAGAATGGGCAGGCATGTCAGGCTCTGAAAATTTTCCAAGAAATGCAATTGGCAGGTATGAAGCCAAATGCAAAGACCTTTGCCGGTGTTCTCCCTGCATATGCCAATCTGGCGGCTCTGGAACAAGGTAAAGAGATCCATCAATGCATAATTAAAAGGGGATTGCAATCTGATGTCTTTGTGGCAAATGCTCTCATAGACATGTATGCAAAATGTGGGAACATAGGAAAGGCACATGATTTATTTGACAGCCTACATCAACGAAACGTCGTCTCCTGGACAACAATGATTGCTGGATATGCCATGCATGGCTATGGCAAGGAGGCCCTCAAACTCTTCGATGAAATGAAACACTCTGATATGGCGCCGAGTCACATCACCTTACTTTGCGTTTTGTCTGCTTGCCGCCATGCAGGTCTAGTGGATGAGGGTCGTAGATATTTCAATTGCATGGATGAATGTTATAATATCAAACCTGCATTGGAACACTATAGTTGCATGGTTGACCTTCTTGGCCGTGCTGGGTACTTTGAGGAAGCCCAAGACTTTATCAACAAAATGCCAATAAAACCTGATGTTAATGTGTGGAGGTGTTTGCTTGGTGCCTGCAGAATACATAACAATGTAGAGCTAGGAGAACGTGTAGCAGAATGCCTTTTTGAGTTGGAACCTAAAAATGCTGCACATTATACTCTGCTCTCAAATATCTATGCTGCAGCTGGAAGGTGGGGAGATATTGAAAAGGTCCGAAAAATGATGAAAGACAGAAGAGTCATAAAAACACCTGGATGTAGTTGGATTGAGGTCAATAAGAAAGTGAATGTTTTTCTCACAGGTGACCAAGAACACCCACAAATAGATAAAATTTGTGTAGAATTGGAGAAATTGTCCATGGAAATAAAGGCTGCCGGCTATGTTCCTGACACAAGAAATGTGCTGAATGATGTAGAGGAGGAGCAGAAGGAACAAATTCTTTGCCACCACAGTGAGAAGCTGGCAATTGCATTTGGGCTACTAAACACATCCATTGGAACAACTATTCGGGTAATCAAGAACCTTAGAGTATGTGGTGATTGTCATGCTGCAACCAAGTTCATCTCCAAATTTGTTGCACGAGAAATTATTGTGAGGGATGTGAGCCGTTATCATCATTTCAAGGATGGAGAGTGTTCTTGTGGGGATTACTGGTGATGCTAAGTTAAACAGGCCATTAATATTGGTTTGCATTATAACGAGCCCAGGAATTTGGGCACTGAGAGAGCCCAGGGTATGTTCTTGACCTCCCTAGACTTGGGTTAACGTTTGGAAATAGGTCAATATTTGGAAATATCATTAGGGAATAAGTTATGATATTCATCAGTCATCTAACAGAATAGTCTATTGCCATGTTTATTTAATTTTTACAAGGTTTTTAATGGCTAACCATGGAGCAAACCAGTCTACTTCCAAATAAATAAGAAGGGTTTCAATCTTGAATGCGAACGGACTTCAAGTAGACTACCTAAGAGTTGGTATGGAGAATACTTCCTCTCAAATTAAAATTTGCATTACTGCAAAAATAAGACTACAAAATTACAGACATAGACCTCATGCTTTAAGCATATTTACGTGGTAACAAAAACTGGAAGGCCTCAATTAGAACCTGCAGTGCTCTCTACAAAAATTTCTAAAGGAACATAGATAGAAGTCTAATCTCATAGTGACACTGATATATTCTACCACATGATTGTGATTGCTTCCCCATCACGATCCTCGTCACGGACTTTGGTCTTGAGAGCCAAAATTTTGTACAAGGGAAGTTGATGTGCCCACCAATGAAGACACGTATAAATCCAACTAGTTTTGGACTGACTGAAGTCGACTGTCAATGATATTTGCAAGTCTTGCCTGAATCTCGATGGTTTCATCCACCCAGGTCCATTATGCATAGGGCTGGGTTAGATCTGTAATAATCTTGCATGTGCAATTGAAGAAACAATCTGTCTCAACATGCCTTCTGGTTCACCTTCTTACAGTGCCAAAGTTTTGAGAAGGCAATCGTTCAAATATCTCAACAATACCTCACTCTTCAAATTTTCCATGTATTCATTGAAGGTGGCTCTAACAATTAGCTCCATTCTTGCTCTACCCCTGCTCACTATTTTGGCCTTTGCTCAGAGTGCTTTCTTTCTTCATGTATTCCCTCTTTGCACCTACATTTCCCACCTCAATTTAATTTAAATATTAAAGCTCATTAGTGGCCACAAATGGCCAACGGGACTCAAAAAAGTACAAAGCTGAGTAATCATTGGGAGTGCTAAAGCATCTCAATTAGAACTATAAAAGAAATAAAAGGGTAAAGTGAGAATGCCAAAATAGATACTAAAGAACCCAACAGAACAAAATGGGCGAGGCTATGTGGGACACTGAGGAAGAAGTTCAAAACCAACAAAATTGTCAACCATCAACTTTTCTAACATTCAATGCCCAGAGCAAGTTTACAATGCGATTCAGTCATCCAGTGGTTCTGTGCCATGAAGTCTACACTACCTAACTAACCTAGAATTAGAGTCTTTCTTAGGATGCCTCTTGTGATTGGAACCATCTAGAGGTTGGAAGTGAGGTGATCAGCTTGGAGTTCGTGATGTAAGGATATCTTTCTCTACAATTTTTCTGTCAGACGTGATGTATCTTACAAAGGAGATGGGCGATACTTCTTTAATCCTTGTCTTATATGAAAATCCTCAAGAACCCATGGCTGTTTGTAAACAATGATAATGATCACAAAGTTCATAATATATGGGGTATCTAAAAAGGAAACAGTGTTTTGACTTAGGTTCCTACATACAAAGTCTAGAAGTGCAATCCTTCCTTCGAAGAAAATAATCTGTTTCTATGTGTAGTTGATGGGAACATACCCAAAATTGGGCTAGATGTATTCTCAGGCTACAAGGCTGCTACAACCTGGTATACCTTAGAGTGCAAATGAGTTTGTTCTTGAAGTGAATGTAGGTGTGAAAGTAGTGATGAAATTTTCGAGTTAGGGGCTATTTTGGTTTAGTCTATGTGGCTTTCAAGTGGACTTTGTGGATCTTTGTTTTGATACCTATATTAATATCCCTTTTACTGAGTTATGCAAGAGCTTGAAAAGATTAAACTTAGAAGTGCGCCAAAGGTAAGTGAGATGAAGGCAATTAATGGAATAAGTGAAAGCACATAAGATAAAGTGTGGGCATGATAAA
>ML788600.1:317013-333508 GCA_009831015.1 Picea engelmannii
TTGATCTTTTTAGATTATAATTCTCAGGTCATTAAATGTGGTCTGTAGTTAGAGTATTACTTAAGTAATCACACTTATTTTCTTTAATTAATTTTGCTTTATAATCTTTAAGCATGTATCCAATTAGGGTCGTTACATTTTCCCAGTGTGCTTTCACCATGGTTTGCTCATTGAAAATAACTTCTAGGAAATTGGAGATTGTAAATAAGTGTTCTTGTGGGTTGAGTATTTGAACCAAATGTCTTCCAAGGATAGTAGTAATGACCCCAAGGGGATCTGAACATAAAAAAAAAGGTTATAGTAGTCTTGGACCAAAGTTCCTTTTCTTATGTCTTTTGGACAATTGCTCCAACCCTAAGTTTCACTCCCTTTTTCCTTTCCCTTAGGGTGGAAGGTGGAAGGTAGGTGTATTCCTCATTTTCCATCTATGCCTTACCCCTCCTTTCCTTTCCTCTATTTACTCCATCTCCTTTCTCCTTTCCTTGCCTTACTTCATCCTCCATCTACTTCCCCAACCTTGCACATTCCATAATTTACCTCCACCTTCCTTTTTCTTCGACCTTCCATACTTATCCTCTACCTTTCCTTTTCCCTTCTTTCTACTTCACCTTGGGGTGGAGGGTAGAGATATTTCATCCTTCCCTTCCATTCAATTACCTCCACCCTCACCTTCCCATTCCTTTTTCCTTCCACATTCCTCAATGAAGACTATGACAAATCATTATTGAAGATAGACAACTAGAGACCAATGATGAAATGGTGGGATAGGTGGTCGAAAGATGGCACATAGTTCATCATAGCCAATGGTCATGGGACACATGGTGAGAAGTGATGATGTGGCATGTCACGTGACTACCAAATGGACTTAAGACACAAGTGTGGTGATATGAATAGGACATGTGGTCAACATTAAGCCACAACATGTTTGACAAAGCATATGCCTATAGTCCCCAATGCACACACAATAACGTTGGAAGGCATTGTTCGTCTCATCATGTGAAGGGAGATGAGTTGCATCCAAAAGCAAGAAGCCTTTGGAGTCACAAGTCAAAAGCTAATATTGAGTTAGTGAAATTAACATATCAATTCCATGTTGTGTGGATCTGAACTTGCAAGATGGTTTATGTTGTTTTTCCCCTTCATAACATAAAAAGCATGGTATGATGAGACCATGGGTAACATTCTTTTCCATGGAGGAAATCCAAGAGATGAAACAAAATAAAAAATATGATATGCTGATAGGTCAAATCTATTTACTCATGCAAGAGGTTCAAGAAATTGGACAAAATTAGAATATTGTTGGGGCTCGATGTTCTCCTAAATATGGTGATACTTTGGAGAGAGATTTTGAAGAACTTGATGATCTTTCTGCTGAATATTGTTGTGAATACCACAAAGAAGATATTTTAAGGACAAGTTTTAAATATTATGTTTACAAGAAGCAATCCATGTTCCTATTGATCTCCATGAGGAAATAATTGATGCACAAGAAGAGCTTCAAGAGGATGCAATGATTTCTTCTTCTTCATAGATTATGGTATGTAAATCTGATTTTTCCTATATCCATGTTGCTCCTTCCTTCTGCCATTTGCCTCATATAAAACTACCAATGGGAAAGGTTGCAACACTTTCTCCCTTTTCAGGGAACATGTTGCCTTTGAAGAAGAAGATCAAGATTCACAATTTGCATTATTAAGACCTTTTCATAGCCAACCTTTATGTGAAATTTTCATTGATAATATGATTGAATACCAATCCAAAGGTCATGAAGATGAAGAAGAAAGAGTGCACATGATCTAGGAGGATCTCCACACAAAGAATTGACCATGGAGAAAAATCGTTAACTTTGCACACCATGGAGAAAAATTCATTAAAACGATAATTAAATGAAAGGTGGCAAAGAATAATTAATTAATTAATTAAATTGGGACAAATGATTAATACTTTGAGAAACTCATGTATTATTCAAATTGGGAAAAGACAAAGAGGAATATTTGAGAGTTGGAAAATCTCTTTTCCATTTTAATTTAAAAAATGGGAACTCGGTTGTGAGAATACAACTCACAAATTAGTTTCCTTCTTTTATGAGATAATTAGTTCCTAGTCTTAAGGAGGAAGTTAAGGGTCTCATTAATTGGTTTGGACTCTTCCTCACTTTATTACAAGTGGATTCCTAGTCTCAAGGAGGAAGTTAAGGGTCTCATTTGGAATTTTCCTCACCTTTGTCCTTAAATCCTATTCTTATGGATGTTGTCTTCTTGAATTATTGAGATAGGAAAAATTATTGAAGCTCCTCATTTGAGAAATTGGGGAGGCATGTAGGAGACCACTTTGGGAAGATTTTGGGAGGCCATTGTGGAGGCCCTTTGGAGAATCTTTGGAGAGCTCTTTTAGGAGAGAAACAAGCACTCATGCTTGTATCTTGCATGTAAGCCTCTTTTGGGAGAATTATGCCCCTTCATGGGAGAATGTAGCCCTTGTGCAAAGGAGAATCAACCCCACATTGGGAGAAGAAATGACAACGATTTGTATTCCAAGCGGATCCAGAGATGTAGCCATACTGGTGAATTCGATTCTCAATGGCGAGCTCTTGTCATGTGTTGTTCTTTCATCTCATGTTTCCTTATGCATGCTTATTTATGCAATTATGTTTTATTAAACGTGACAACGATTCGTATTCCAAGAGGATTCGGAGACGTAGCCATACTGGTGAACTCTGTTATCAATGGCGATCTCTTTTCATGTGTTGTTCTTTCATCTCATGTTTCCGTATGCATGCTTTATTTCTGCAATTATGTTTTATTAAATGCATTAAGTAATGGATTATGAGACAAACAACATATTTCACCAAGTTGTATTCAATTTGGATTCAAGTCTTCATAAACACTTCAATGTCACCTTTAATGCAATCAAGTTCAATTACAACGATCTTAAATCTGGACCTTATCAAGTGGCCTAGAATCAAGTAAACATTGGTATCAATGTCACCCTCGGATATAGATCAAGTGGTATCAGAGCAGGATTGACAGAGATTGTAGGTGTTGAATGCAAGATGGAAAATACACCAAAGTGGGCATGGCTCAATGAGCTACAAGAAATCAACCAAAGAATTCAAGTAGAGGATGTCGAGTTAAAGAAGATGTTGTAAGATGTGGAAGAAGAGAATCAGAGATTGTGACCTCAATTACAAGCCATGGAAGAGGCTTTGACAAAGTTGCAAAGTGAAGGCTTAGCAAAGCCATCCCCAATACCTAATCTAGAATTGATAACTGAGGTAAATAGTCCTTCAGTTTCATGTTCTTCTCATTATGATGATGATTTTGGTGCTTTTGAAAAGCACACTATAGGCATTGGCTTCAAGTTGATGAGGAAGATGGGGTACAAAGGAAGAGGCCTTGGAGCTAATGGCCAAGGCATTGTGAATCCCATCCAAGTGGTGGAATTACCTCGATATGAAGGATTGGGCTATGTCAGAGAGGAAGATGGAGCATTCTCCAAGACCACGGATGAAAGAAACTCCAAAATTGTTGATGAAAGGAACTCCAAAGAAGCAGAAGCAAGAGAGTCCTCAAGTGACGAATCAATGCAGGATGAGAGCACATCATCCCATTCTGATGATTGTGATTATGAGTCATCTCCAAATAGAGGTGAGAAATTCGAGGAAAGAGCTAAGGCAAGTTCTCCTTGCCAGGCCTGCACCAAAGACCACCAAACAAGGTATAAAAAGTCTCATTATTCAAAAATTCCTTTTGATTATAAGGAAATTGGCAATTATCAACAAAGTCTATGGCATGGAAAACCATGTACGTTTTGTGTTATGAATAACCATGTTGTTGCCAAGTGTTGGAAAATAATGGCTTTGTACAGGAAGGTTATGGAAACCAAGAAGAAGCCACGACATCAAGACCTTTCTCCATGTCAAGAGAAAAAGAAGGGCATGAAAACATGGATCAAGAAGAACCATCTCACCCATTGCAACAAGGGTGGACATTAGGAAGCCACATGTCCGACAATCCATCTAGAGTTACGTCCAAAGAAGGACAAGAAAGCCAACGAAGCAGCACACAAAGGAAGCCAACTATAGGAAGAAGATCAACTACCAGAAAAGAAACAACTCAAAAAGGAGGATATATTCGTCTTGATAAGGATGAATACAATATTTGAGTTAGTTGATAAGGGCTTCCTATTTTGAGTAACTCGGCCATGGGGCTAAAAAATAGCTCAAAAATCAAAATGCCCAGAATTTGATGAAACCAAAACCATGTCGAAGCACTCGCTGCAAGATTTCCAATGTTGCAAACAACTTGTCAAACGGAGTCACGAATCAAAAGATATCGTGATCTAAAGTTTTTCTAAAACAAGCAAATTTGGCGAAATTCGTACAGTGCTGATGTTAGCATGCTGACGTGGTAGCATGATAGGCCGCCACATTTCATCCATATGGATGACGTGGAAGGCCATATGATGACGTCAGTAACTAACTGGGAAATATGTATCAAATGACGTCGGCATGCTGACATGGTAGTGTTGGAGATCACCACATGGCATCCATACAATTGACTGGGTATATGACATGGCATCCATACAACTGACGTGGTTGCTAACTGGGTTAATGACATGACATCTATATAGTTGATTGGGTTGACATGGAATCTGTACAACTGACATGGCAGTTGACTGGGTTGATGATGTGGAATCCGTATAACTGACTGGGCTGATGATGTGGCATCCATACAACTGACATGGTATCTCATTGGGTTGATGACATGGCACCCATACAAATGACTGGGTTGATAGCATATCATCCATACAACTGACTGGAAAGTTGATGTGGCATCTGTACAACTGACGTGGCACTTGATCGGGTCGATGACATGGCATCCATACATGTTGGCACGACAGGTCGTACATGTTGACATGGCATCCGTACAACTGACTAGGTTGATGATGTGGCATCCGTACAAGCTGACGTGGCAGGTCATACATGCTGACATGGCATCTGTACAGTTGACTGGGTCGATGACATGGAATCCATACAAGCTGACATGGAAGGCGATACATGCTGATGTGGCATGTCATACACGTTGGCATGGCATGCCATATAGGATGATGTGGCAGATGACGTCAACATCCAACATGGCAGGGGATGTCATCATCCGATGTGGTAACTAACTGGGATGTTGACCGTACAGGTGACCAAGCACCACATGGAACAATCACATGCTTCCATGTGGCAGCCCAAATTTTCCTAATGAGGGTTGGCCACGAATTTCGATACTGTGCATGTGCATTTATTACAAGTCCAGTGGCACACAAATCAAGGCAAAAATGCCAAGGGGTCCTAGAAGTCACAATGACAAAATTGGATGAAAGAATAGTCATTTTTGCATGATTTTTCACTAGGAATCCAATGGCGCTGCCCATTTTTTGATCGAAGAAACATAATTTGAGGGATATGGCATAATTCCAAGTTTTCCATTAATTCTTTAGCACGCAAATCAAGGTAGAGAGCCTAGGGGGTCCAGAAGTGACCATGTCAATATTTGACGAAAGTACAGTAATTTTTGCATAATTTTTCGCCACGAATCGAATGATGCAGTATGTTTTATGATCTAAGCAACAATTTTTCAGGGCTCAAGGTTGAATCCCACTTTTGTCATTAATGCATGACACATTTTTCGAGGCAGAGTTGCATCTTTCAGAACATGTTGAGTCTATAGTCAAAAGTTGCAGAATGATGAGACATGGTTGTTGGTGTTGTGTATTCTTGGATGTGAGAGAGTCCATCTTATGCCACATGTGTGTGTGAGATCAACCTTCATCAAAAGAGATCAGCCTTCGTCAGAAGAGATCAGCCTTCACCAAAAGAGACCATCTCTTTGTCAGAGAGACATTGCCACATGTTTGTGAGAACTTATCCCTTGTATTGTCCGAGGAGATTGTCTCTTTGAAGGAGGGACATTGTCACATGCTTGTGAGAATCTAGTCCCTTTGTAATGTAAGAGGTTGTGTAACCACTGTTGAGTGAGAGGCATTTGTCTTATGCCTAAACACTATAATGGGTCTTGTAACCACTTTTGAGTGAGAGGCATTGTTTTGTCTAAGGAATGTTTTGGGAAATCATTGTAAACTTGTCCATGAGTGTTTTATAAACTCTGACAAGTATGGTATTGTATTGAAAACATGATTCTACATTGTTATCTACATATTTGTATTGATGCAAGTGTTAGCATTGACATCCTCATTCTGAAGTACAAAGGGGAAGGAGAAGAAGGGTGTGGATTTCATGGACTTTTTATGTAGATCGAGGAGTAGGAAGTGCATCGTGGAGTGTAAGACTCTTCCTAGAAGTTGCTTGCAAAGATTCAAGCTTCTCTCGATACTTTTGGAGGACCAAAAGTGATTTTTGTGGGGACGTGTGATCTAAGAGGATCTCCACACAAAGAATTAACCATGGAGAAAAATCATTAACTTTGCACACCATGGAGAAAAAATCATTAAAATGATAATTAAATGAAAGGTAGCAAAGAATAATTAATTAATTAAATTGTGATAAATAATTAATACTTTGAGAAACTCATGTATTATTCAAATTGGGAAAAGACAAAGAGGAATATTTGACGTGAGTTGGAAAATCTCACCTATTTTTCTGTTTTAATTTTAAAAATGGGAATTTAGTTATGAGAATACAACTCACAAATTAGTTTCCTACTTTTATGAGATAATTAGTTCCTAGTCTTAAGGAGGAATTTAAGGGTCTCATTAATTGGTTTGGACTCTTCCTCACTTTATTACAAGTGGATTCCTAGTCTTAAGGAGGAAGTTAAGGGTCTCATTTGGACTTTTCCTCACTTTTTCCCTTAGATCATATTCCTATGGATCTTGTCTTTTTGGATTATTGAGCTAGGAAAAATGATTTAAGCTCCTCATTTGAGAAATTGGGGAGGCATGTAGGAGACCACTTTGGGAAGATTTAGGGAGGCCATTATGGAGGCCCTTTGGAGACTTTTGGAGAGATCTTTTAGAAGAGAAAAAGACACTCATGCTTGTGGTTTGTATGTAAGTCCCTTTTGGGAGAACTATGCCCCTTTATGGGACAATGTAGCCCTTGTGCAAAGGAGAATCAACCCCACACTGGGAGAAGCAATGACAATGATTCGTATTCCAAGCGGATCCAGAGACATAGCCATAATGGTGAACTCCATTATCAATGGTGATCTCTTTTCATGTGTTGTTATTTCATCTCATGTTTCCTTATGCATGTTTTATTTCCACAATTATGTTTTATTAAATGCATTAAGTAATGGATTATGAAACAAACAACATATTTCACCAAGTTATATTCAATTTGGATTCAAGTCTTCATAAAAACTTCAATTTCACCTTTAATGCAATCAAGTTCATTTAAAACGATCTTAAATATGACCTTATCAAGTGGCCTATAACCAAGTAAAGATTGGTATCAATGTCACCCCCTGATACAGATCAACACATCGGTGTAGATTTGATTTCTGATGGTTTTTCAAAACTTCAATTCCAAAACGAGCATATTGTTGGAGATATTGTTGGTCATGAAGTTTATCAAGAAGCTGCCTATTATAACATATTTTTCCACTCCATATGCATCGATGCACTCATTAGCCTTAATCTCAAATCCATCTACAGTTGTAGACTAAAATTCCTCCTCAAACTTTTTAAAAAGCACTCTTTGGAAAATCATAATCTACTGTTAATTTGACAACTAGCGATGCAACTTCATATACACTTGTTTCCCTTAAAAAAATTGAGTATGCACTCAAAATGCACTAAAAAAAATAAAATATACACAATGTGCATTTTTGGGAAGCGTTCACGGGTTTTCCAGGTTGTTAACCTTCTATTCCCCATGCCTAACTACTCCATTCAACTTTTAATGGTATAAATAGAGCCATTGGGTGGAGGAGAGGAGGAATCACCCTTGTTCTAGTGAAGTTTTTCTCAAGTCTGCAAGTAATTAGTCCTGTGTTTTTAATACCATCCCCTGTTCTCGGAAACCCTCATTTCCAACATCCTTTTCCTCATTATCCCGTTGAGAGGAAGAGACCCCTTCTTTTTCTATCACTCACTTGGAGTAATGAGCATAAAGGTTAAGTTGTCTTCAATGGCTCAAGAGGAGGAATCCAGATGGTAGTTCCAAGCAATGCCGCAACAAGGATCAGGTGACTTCTCCCTTTGTTATTTGTTGTTCATTTAATATATGATAAATCTCTTCTTTCTTTTCCCAAACTTGTGTAATTCGATAAATTTCATTATGATCATGTGCATATGTTTGGTTGGTAACTAACTTGTTGATCCTAGTTAGTTTAAGTCGTTAAGATTTAGTTATTATAACTATTTTATTTGTAGTTCTGTCATTCTTTGTATGCAGATCAGTAAAGGCTCTATCGAAACAAGGGATTGGAGTAAGTATTTTTGAGTGGAATCTACTTTGAACTCCAGTGTCCAAGTAAGTGGTTTCTAACCACCGATAGTTATTAAGTTGTATGTTTTAACTACTTCTTGGTATGAGTTAATTCTTTGGATTGTCCTATTTTTTTGTGACCTCAACTCTGGTTATAGGATTAAAAATATTGTAATAGAATTGGAGACTCCATTGGGGAGTGGCTCATTGAGTCTTTCTCAAGGGTTTTTTAGTTGCTTGTAGGATTTGTTATTCTTCTTTTGCTTTTGCGTCATTTTTCAGATTGTTTTTCATACCTGTAGCATTGAATTATGGGTCATTATTCAGTCTTTTTCCATTTCTTTTTGGTAAAACTGAGTGAAACACACACCTTTCCCCATCTAAACCCATGTATATACTCTTTTTTTGGAGACAGTCACATACATATGCACTCTGCAGAGGCATCAATTGTGTATTAGTTATGGGAATTGGTTTTCTTCCATCTTCTAGTCTATGTTTAACCTTGATCCTACTTCCTGGGTTTCTTTCTTGATTCCCTCTATTGTTTGAAGGTTTTTTGTTGGGCTGTGAATTCAATTGAAGTCTTTCTTGGTATTTATAACTAAATAAAATAAAATAAAAATTTGTTTTTTTAGAATCTTTAGTTTTTTTTTAATTGCATCAATGAAATAAGAGTCTTGTTCTCAGTTTCTCTATTTATTGATTAGTGTTGCAGTCATATCTAAAACCGTAGTTCTTTATCTAAGTTCTTTACATTTCGTGCTTGATTTTTTTTTCAAGCATAAAAAGAAAAATGTCCTTGTTTTAATATCTTTTTGCTTGGGTTTTTTCTTTAGTAGAAAGAAAAAGAAAATGATAGTTTTCTTTTGAATAGGTCTATTCCTTTTTGTTTTCTCTTATGCATTTGTTTTCGAAAGAGAAAAGATCCTACTTTAAGCACATGTCTTTCTTCATCATTTTCATTAAAGAGTTTGTTGCATTGAAAGGCATTCAGGTCTTTTGAGTTATATAAACTAGTGAGTCTTTTCAAAAGGAAATTGTAGTTGTGCTTGCATATTTGAATAGGAAAAGATTGCATTAAAAAGTTAGTAGTTTGCATTAGTTTTTCATGTTTATACTGTTACATTGAAGAATACTCCACATTTAATAAAAATGACAATGTTCTTATAAATTGATTTCTACAAGAGTCCTTAAAATATCATTGGTTTCATTTCCATATACTGTGTAAATAACAACCATTAAAACAAGTGCTAAATTAAAATTTACTTGAATATTTTCTTTTTAGATACACCAACTAGTGTAGGTGTAGGGTCTTGGGATATATTGGAGAGTAAACTCTCCAAGGCCACTCAACTAAACATAGAGTTTGATTAGTAAGTGTTCAAATCCAATATCACATAGGTGTTGTAGGGGAAGCTCCTCTAACACATAAGTTAAGAAATAGGTTGAATGAGGGTAAGTGAAAGAGATATCCCCTATCTCACTTGCCTAACATCTACATATTGTTGCATATACAAAGGTTTCATGAGTACCACTTCCCCCCTGGGTGCTGATACTTTTGGGAGCTTCAGGCTTAGCTACCGTGCCTATACAGGCGATCTCGACCGATGGTTGTTACCCTTGGTTTTTGATTGTGAGTTGGTAGCCATATTTTCCATTCCTAGGTTCCACACGAGTGACTGCAAGGGGATTCTCTGTGGTACCTGAGACAAATGACTAATTTTCACCTCGGTTCCTTTAGAGAGTGTTCATTTTCATGAGAACACTTGCACCTTAGGAAAACATTGCATGCATGTTATCGTAACTTTTTCTCCCTCCTTCATTGATCATTCTTGGGACTTAATCAACCTGTATCAGTCTCCAGAAGATCCTTTCTTGAAATTTTCATTGCTTTGGAACTAGGACCTAATCCACACGGGCAGGGCTTTAGAAAAGTAGTTTGCATGTGTTGTTTTCTATCAGGACTTTTTAGTGGTGTGCTTTGTTTATCTAGTTGGCCTTAGGTATTTTATTGATATACACTTTTGAATCATTGATTCAAGTTGGTTGATCAACTGCTCTGTTAGTCAAGAAGGACCCATGGTATTTATCCTAAAAAGTGGAGCCAACCCCTCAAAGGTGTCAACTAGACAAGTTTGGTTCATCAAATCTAGTAGAGATAGATTGATGTAGACCCCCCTTCTCTCCTAAGGGTTGCGTGACCTCCCAATCTAGGATCGATCAAGATACTGAGTCTGATTGACTCTCCGGGTCTCTGCTAGACCTCAAACCCACTTACATAGGTCCTTTTCCCCAAATGCACAGGTCGCCTGAGACTTGTGGCTTCTCTCCAAAGTGTTGTTTGAACCTCAACCCAAAATGGGCGCTAACTCCTCTTTGCTAAGCCCTTTCTCCCTTGTGACCACTGGCGGTGACCACGCACTCAAGCGAAAGGTGCGTCGTGATTTCACGTTTCACGAGCTTGGGAGTGCCGCTACCTTTGTTCACCCGATAGCTGAAATCGCGATGACCCAATATCTACGCTCCAGATATTCCCTTGATCAACGACTGTGATCAAGTAAACTTTTCACGTTTCGCGACTTCAGAGTTCCCTTGCCTCCGTTCTCCTGATAGCCGAAATCGCTATGGCACTGGATCAACGATCCAGGTCTCTCCTCAGAATTGACGGTCACAATGATTTTGAGACTTCGCGTTTTACGAAGTTGAAAGACTTGTCACCTTCGATCCTCTGATCCCCGAAATGTTAATATTTCACCTTAGACAATCAACGGTCCAGATCTCTCCTGGATCCAATGACTTAGTTGAAGTCGCGGATTCAAGATTCGCGAATTCTTAGAGTTCTTCCCTTTGACTCCTCTACAATGCGAGTCAACGAAATGTTGATTGTTCGCCACACATCCCTCCTGATGGACAATTATGATTCTCTAGTGTTTAGATTGAACGACTGAGGTATTTTCCCCCTTTCTCTTACGCTATCTTCAGAGTTAGAATATCTTCTGGGTGTTCAAAGGTTTCATAACTTTGCTCCTTCGATGGGTTCGATTCTTAGATCCCTTAGCACTTATGCAAAGTGTTATTTCTGTTGAGCTTGGTATTCTAAAGACTTCGAATTCCCGCACAGACCTTGCGTTTCAGGGATTTGATAACTCATATTCCGAAGGATTTCTCGAAGAGAAATTTCTCTCGCCTTCCTGGTGTTCTCCTTTCCCGACTCTTCGACACTTAGTCGAATCTTAGATCTGTGCACTCCTTGCACCAAATCTTCACGCAAGGTTAGGGTTCTTGCGGACGACTGTGCATGCCTTGCACTAGTCTCTTTGCACTCCTTGCAAAGGGAAAGTTTCGTGTTATCTCTTCTGAGCTTCAGAATCGAGACAAATCACGTTAACGCACTCATTGTGTTCTATGTGCACACCTTGCAGTGCCTCAATGGAAGAGAAACAATTGAAAATTATCCTAACATTCACAGTTCCATTCCCTCATAACGAAATTCACTCATGCACTCATGAAAAAATAATAACAGAGAATTGCAAACAATGTTCATACCCCATGCATTGGATCAATTTTCCTCTGTTATATTCAAAAGTGAAAATGGTTACAACTATAAATGAACGACAAAAACTATTGAAATCTTCTCCTAACTTCTATTCTATCCAACTAACGACTAACCTCATTCAGGCGTACAAAACCTCTATTTATCACAAAGGGATCTTAGGGTTTTTCCTGGCTACTTGTCTACTCTATAACTTAACCTAAAGACTATCTAGACCAGTCGCATTCCAGAGCTATAGTGGAGTCTCCCATTTTGCCTGTAATTGTCCAAGCGTGCCTCCAAATTTTCTCGGCCTGATTTCAAGCGTGCCCCAAAGATTAATTCTGGCGTTGAGTTAAGGTGGACTTCAAAATATCTGTTTTGACTGCCAACGTTGAGTTCCCATACAGATTCCTTGACGTTGATAAGTCTTTCTCCATGTGATTGTCAACGATGCTCCTGCAGTATACTCCCCTTGAAAAATATTCATGGACTCTTGTCCATGAGCTCCCACACTGACCTTCCATGATTCTATATAGAAACTTCATTTTCCCAACTGGCATCTTCTATTGGGTGTCCCTTCCACTTTTTTATTTATTTTTTAATTTTTTTATGTCTGGAGGAATCAACAACTAGTTGGGCACGTGCTCGCGTTACACATGGTCGTGTTATCCAACTACTACCACTATAACCTCCAGGTGTTCCCACGAGGCCCCATATGCGGAACACATTGTAATTCGGGGGGAGTTGAACTCGAAACCTCATGGAAATTCATTTTCACGGCACTTGCCAATTGAGCTGCCCCCCCGGGGGCGGTGTTGTAACACCCTGTTTCCCCTAGTTTGTAAAAATAACTGAACTGGCCAAGAACTATGGAAAACTCATAAATGTGAATAACATTATGAATTTTATTGCAGGACTGCTGAGAGGGGATGTGCAGAAAAGAGACCACGATGGCGGTGGAAGGCGCCTGGAAAGGTGGCATTAACTTCCACCGATAATTAATACCGTATTTGGACTCCACTGGCCCGAAGAACCAAAAGCGGCTCGCTGGCCCCGAATTAAATGCCTCGCAGACTGGTAGGTAGATGGCTCCTCAGGAATTAATGAGGGATGGGGAGGTGAACCGGCCATCCGTAGAGCCATCATGATTGGCCAGTGCGAGGGTAATCGCGCCACACGCAACCTCGCAAGAGGATAAGGCGTAGGGTAGAAGCGATTGGGGGGCAGACGCGAGGGGAGAACTATGGAAATATGCAAAGTGAGTGATAGCAGAGAGGAAGGATTGTAACCTTCGCTCCTAGTCACTGGAAAACAAAGACGCAGTCTCACAACATTGTGGTCTCAACTCAGGGGTGGCTAGTGGTAAATCCTTTGGGAGTCGCTAAGCCTACGGTTGGGTGGAAACGAGAACCCCTCTCAGCAGTTGCTTGACCCCTAGTGTTATTTCTGATAAGTGTTTTTCCTCTGGCATTTTGAAATATATATATATATATATATATATATATATATATATATATATATATAATTATTCTGATAATTAGGCTCATAAGATGTGAAACTGTGAATGATTTCATTATAAGAATTACTGTATGGTGTTTTGATCAGTACTTGTAGTTGTATATTTATATGGAAAGGCTACGTATGGTTTATGTCCTCATGAATTCGTTATTTGTGTGCGTACTAATCCAATTCAGACTTCACGCTTGGTTCTCGGGATGACGACATCCTTATATACCTCAGGTAGTACCCTGAGTAATTCTCCCCATAGAAATACCTTCCTCGAAAAGCCCATCAAGAACCGGGAAGGCGGTTGTGAAGGTGTAAGGCCTTAGTAACCCGACATAAGGAGGAACGATCCTCTTGAAAACTAAGATGACAGTATAAGGATGAAGTAATGAATCGACGGATGAGATCCCATCGAGAGATCTGTGGTCACTCATGACCGTCAGATCAGAGGAAGGAGCTGGAAAGTTAAGTACCTTAACCTTATAGGTATTAATCGACGGACGAGATTTCTTCAAGGAATCTACCGTCCCCCACGACCACTAGATTAGTAGGAGAAAATAGGGCGTTAAATGCCTTACCACTTGGTTTTCCTGTGTCTTCGTGGGTAGTGAAGAGTTTGGGACCGCAGATCCCCAAGGTTCATGAGAGTATCTGGACTGTGGATATTTCCCACACCCAGGGAGTCATGGAAGAATGCATGGGTAGGAACCATTATGAGCCGTCATATCTCGGCTGAAAAACCCAACAGTTGTTGGATCTGTCAGGAGTTACCCGAGGGTTAAGACTCCAGTGTATAGGGGCGAAAAACCATGGAATAGATCTAGGCCGTTCGATTAACGGAGGCCACGCGTCGTGAGATCTCCCATTTTCGGGAAATCGAAAATCGCGGAATCGAGATTCCTGTTGACAAGAGTTCAGGATTTTCTATGGTGAAAACCCCGGGATTGATCTTATCCGTCCGATTGATGGAGGCCACGTGTCAAGAGATCACCCATTTTCGGGAAATCGGAAATCGCGGAATCGGGATTCCTATTGACAAGAGTTCGGTATTTTCTATGGTGAAAACCCCGGGATTGATATTAGCCGTCCGATTGACGGAGGCCATGTGTCAAGAGATCACCCATTTCGGGAAACCGAGAGTCGGGAAATCAGGATTCCTGTTGACAATAGTTCAGGATTCTCTATGGTGAAAATCCCGGGATTGATCTGAGCCATCCAATTAACGGAGGCCACACGTCATGAGATCTCCCATTTTGGGAAATCAGGAATCGCGAGATCGAGAGTCTTGGCGATAAGGGGTCGGGAATTTCCTGGGTGGAAACCCCGGAGCAGTTGTGGACCGTCTGATTTAAGGAGGCGATGTGTTGAGAGATTACCCGTTTCGGGAAATCAGGGATCGGGGATTCGAGAGTTCTACTGACAAAAACTCAGGCTCTTGCCTTGACAAATCTCGATCCATAATGTCGAGACAATAGCATGTGGCTAAGTCTCGATGGATGGACAAGATTCCTTCGGGAAATCTCAGGGTCCGTAACGACCGTCCGATGTGAGGAAGAGATGCCAATTTTACGCTGGGGAGCGAGCGCGCAGTAGGGTAAGTAGCGAACAGATCTGGATGGACAGAGTCCACCCACCCAGATCTACGAAGGAGGATGCATTCCAGAGCCCCCTTGCCATTCTGCCTTTAATGAGGGGGGGGGGCGATCCGGAATTGGACACGCAACTCTCGAACGGTCGAGATTAATTCATCATGATCAACGACGCTCAGGCGGATTCCGGACCCCCCTTGCCATTCTGCCTTTAATGGGGGGGGGGGGTCCGGAATAGTGTAGCGTGTGAAGTGGGGCCCCTCCTGTTATGTCGACCACCGTGTCACGTTTCCCTCTCTGCCACCTGTATTCCACTTAACAGCGCAACGTGGCCGTTTCTCATTGGTTGTTCTTTGGCCCTATTGGAATTTGTTCCTATTAGCCATTTGTTAACCCTGTAGGGATTCGCCCCCATTGACCGATCGCTAGCCCTGTCGGGGTTCGACGATTGCCAAGTCAAACGACTCGACATCACTGTAGCGCCGAGGCGCAGAACATGAAAGAGGTACTGTGTTTTATTCGGACTGTGATCGTGACCCGCCACCACCTGGGAGCAGGGAGGGAGAAAGAGATAGCTTACGCTGGTCCTCCATGGATGTTTAGGGCTTCTGATTCGGCGGAAGACCAGAAAAATCCAATTTAGGTAGTGGGTATGTGACAAAGTGGTATCAGAGCATGGTTACAACACTCGGCCTGATTGGGCTCATGAACGAATTGCGCATAAGCTCCGTTCGAAGTACTCCTACGAAGAGAAACCCCCTAACGTAACTCTCTTGTCCAGGATTGAAAACTTGGAAACGAGAACCCGACTGTGTATGCATGTGAAAGAGTTATAAATTATGTGCAGATTATAAAAATATATCTAAATCTTGACTAACAATCAACGTTTGTCTTTTCACCTAAGCAGACGATCAGTCACGGGAATTTATAGACGCAGAGAATGGTGACTCACCAAGAGATGGGAGAAGGCTCCCATAATAGAGATGAAGAGTCTGACGAAAGAAGAGCGATAGGAACCCCTCCAGACCTAGCCGAGACTGTGAGGAGTCTCATGGTTGAGTTGCAAAGCTGCAAGGCCGACAATGAAAGGATGATGAAAGAACAAGAAAAGCAAACTGAAATTAATGCAGTGTTACTGCAGAGCTTATCTAACCTACAACGACAAATGCAGCGTGAACCCGAAGTGCAGAAACTTGGTCGTATCAGTGGTCATACTGAGAGGAGCACCTCAAGAAAGGTCCACCCCAGAGGTAAAGGACCCGTGTCGGACGATTCCACTGATAAGGAAGCTAGCGATTCAGAAGGCTCTTCCAGCAGCAGGACCAGTTCCTATTCTCGAAGAAAATAGAAGAAGAAAAAGACTTCCAAGAGTCATAAATTTGAGGAATTCAGAAAGGCCAAACCTCCCTCCTTCGACGGTGAGAT
>ML788600.1:336042-416796 GCA_009831015.1 Picea engelmannii
AATTGAATGAACATGAGGTCAACTATGTGACTCATGATCTAGAACTGGCTGCCATAGTGCATGCCTTAAAAATGTGGAGGCATTACGTCTTGGGAAGAAAATTTGTACTTATGACAGATCACTGTGGATTACGGTATTTGTTCAAACAACCAAAGCTCAATGCTAGACAAGCTAGATGGATGGCCCTCCTTAGCGAATTTGATTTTGAAATCAAACACATCAAAGGGAAGGAAAATAGGTGGATGATGCCCTTAGCAGAAGCATGAAAGCAATTCACCTGGCAACGGTGAGTACCTGCGAGACAAATGTCAAGAACAGAGTCAGAAATGCACAAGAGACAGATCTCTTCGTTCAAACTGTGACCCTGTACCTACAACAAGAAACCTCTGAAGTAAAGTATGAAGGCTACCAGATGATCGAAGGAGGTCTACTCACTTATAGAGATAGACTGTACATTACAAATTGTGACGACTTAAAGAGGTTCCTTATGGATGAACTACATAAAAGCCCCTACACTGGTCACCCAGGATACCAGAAAATGATCACTGCCACCCGGAAACAATTTTATTGGATTGGATTGAAGAAAGACATAGCCAAATATTTGGCCCAATGCATAGAATGCCAACAGGTTAAAGC
This sequence comes from Picea engelmannii, assembly GCA_009831015.1. Classification (NCBI taxonomy): domain Eukaryota; kingdom Viridiplantae; phylum Streptophyta; class Pinopsida; order Pinales; family Pinaceae; genus Picea; species Picea engelmannii. The sequence goes on from ML788600.1 coordinate 336,679, forward strand.
ATAACATCGACACCCAGCAGGGCTATTACACCCTTTACCCATCCCAGAATGGAAATGGGAAACCATCTCCATGGATTTTATCATGGGATTGCCAACTTCAACCAAACAGAAGACGCCATTATGGTAGTAGTGGATAAACTGAGCAAGTCTTCTCATTTCTACCCCATCAAATCAACCTGGAAGGCGATAGATATCGCCCAGGTATTCATGAAAGAGGTATTCCGACTGCATGGTATGCCGAGAGAGATAATATCTGACAGAGACACAAAATTTACTTCCAATTTTTGGAAATCACTGATGGCTGGTTTGGAGACCAAATTGTTGTTTAGCACCGCCTATCATCCTCAAACCGACGGATAGACAGAAAGAGTGAATCAAATATTAGAGGATATGTTAAGGATGCATGTAATGCATCAACCCAGGAAATGGGAAGACTACCTGCCATTGGTAGAATTCGCCTACAACAACGGCTACCAAGCATCCTTAAAGGTGGAACCGGAGGGAGAATTTCTACCAGAACCCCAATGCATACTGGACAGAAAGGAAACCCCGCTCCGGAATAGAACCATTGCACAGGTCAAGGTGCAGTGGAAAAATTTTGGCCCAAATGAGGCTACATGGGAAATGGAGGATGCCATGAGATAGGAATATCCGATTTTGTTTACTTATGTACATGCATTTCATGTTAGTAGATAAGAACATTGAGGACGATGTTCCTTTTAAGGGGGGGGGGGAATTGTAACACCCTGTTTCCCCCAGTTTGTAAAAATAACTGGACTGGTCAAGAACTATGGAAAACTCATAAATGTGAGTAACATTATGAATTTTATTGCAGGACTGCTGAGAGGGGATGTGCAGAAAAGAGACCACGATGGCGGTGGAATGCACATGGAAAGGTGATGTTAACTTCCACCGAGAATTAATACTGTATTTGGACTCCACTGGCCCGGAGAACCAAAAGCGGCTCACTGGCCCCGAATTAAATGCCTCGCAGACTGGTAGGTAGATGGCTCCTCAGGAATTAATGATGGATGGGAAGGTGAACCGCCCATCCGTAGAGCCATCATGACTGGCCAGTGCGAGGGTAATCGCGCCACATGCAACCTTGCAAGAGGATAAGGCGTAGGGTAGAAGTGATTGGGGGGTAGACGCGAGGGGAGAACTCTGGAAATATGCAAAGTGAGTGATAGCAGAGAGGAAGGATTGCAACCTTCGCTCCTGGTCATTGGAAAACAAAGATGCAGTCTCACAACATCGTGGTCTCAGCTCGGGGGTGGCTAGTGGTAAATCTGGTGGGAGTCACTAAGCCTACGGTTGGGTGGAAACAAGCACCCCTCTCAGCAGTTGCTTGACCCCTGGTGTTATTTTTGATAAGTGTTTTTCCTCTGGAATTTTGAAATATATATATATATATATATATGATTATTCTGATAATTAGGCTCATAAGCTGTGAAACTGTGAATGATTTCATTATAAGAATGACTGTATGGTGTTTTGATCAGTACTTGTAGTTGTATATTTATATGGAAATACTACATATGGTTTATGTCCTCATGAATTCATTATTTGTGTGCGTACTGATCCAATTCAGACTTCACGCCTGGTTCTCGGGATGACGACATCCTTATATACCTCAGGTAGTACCCTGAGTAATTCTCCCCATAGAAATACCTTCCTCGAAAATCTCATCAAGAACCGGGAAGGCGGTTGTGAAGGCGTAAGGCCTTAGTAACCAGACATAAGGAGGAACGATCCTCTTGAAAACCGAGATGATAGTATAAGGATGAAGTAACGAATCGACGGATGAGATCCCGTCGGGAGATCTGTGGTCACTCACGACCGTTAGATCGGAGGAAGTAGCTGGAAAGTTAAGTACCTTAACCTTATAGGTATTAATCGACGTATGAGATTTCGTTGGGGAATTTGCGGTACCCCACGACCGCTAGATTAGTAGGAGAAAATAGGGCATTAAATTCCTTACCACTTGGTTTTCCTGTGTCTTCGTGGGTAGTGAAGCGTTTGGGACCGTAGATCCCCAAGATTCATGAGAGTATATGGACCATGGATATTTCCCACGCCCAGGGAGTCATGGAAGAATGCATGGGTAGGAACCATTATGAGCCGTCAGATCTCGGCTGAAAAACCCAACAGTTGTTGGATCTGTCAGGAGTTACCCGAGGGTTAAGAATCCAGTGTATAGGGGGGAAAAACCCCAGAATAGATCTAGGCCATTCGATTAACAGAGGCCACGCGTCGTGAGATCTCCCATTTTTGGTAAATCGAAAATTGCGGAATCGGGATTCCTGTTGACAAGAGCTCGGGATTTTCTATGGTGAAAACCCCAGGATTTATCTTAGTCATCCGATTGACGGAGGCCACGTGTCAAGAGATCACGCATTTTCGGGAAATCGGAAATCGCGGAAACGAGATTCCTGTTGACAAGAGTTTGGGATTTTCTATGGTGAAAACCCTGGGATTGATCTTAGCCGTCCGATTGACGGAGGCTACGTGTCAAGAGATCACCCATTTCAGGAAACTAGGAATCGGGAAATCGAGATTCCTGTTGACAATAGTTCAGGATTCTCTATGGTGAAAATCCCGGGATTGATCTAAGCCATCCGATTAACGGAGGCCACGCGTCGTGAGATATCCCATTTCGGGAAATTGGGAATTGCGAGATCGGGAGTCTTGGCGACAAGGGGTCGGGACTTTCCTGGGTGGAAACCCCGGAGCAGTTGTGGACCGTCCGATTTAAGGAGGTGACGTGTTGAGAGATTACCCGTTTCGGGAAATCGGGGATTAGGGATTCGGGAGTTCCGCTGACAAAAACTCGGGTTCTTGCCTTGACAAATCTTGATCCATAATGTCGAGACAATAACATGTGGCTAAGTCCTGATGGATGGACAAGATTCCTTCGGGAAATCTCAGGGTCCGTAACGACCATCCGATGTGAGGAAGAGATGCCAGTTTTACGCTGGGGTGCGAGCATGTAGTAGGGTAAGTAGCGAATAGATCTGGATGGCCAGAGTCCACCCGCCCAAATGTATGACAGAGGATTCATTCCGGAGCCCCCTTGTCATTCTGCCTTTAATGGGGGGGGGTCCGGAATAGTGTAGCGTGTGAAGTGAGGCCCCTCCTGTTATGTCGACCACCGTGTCGTGTTTTCCTCTCTGCCACCTGTATTCCACTTAACCGCGCAACGGGGCCGTTTCTCATTGGTTGTTCTCTGGCCCTGTTGGGATTTGTTCCTATTAGCCATTTGTTAACCCTATAGGGATTCACCCCCATTGGCCGATCGCTAGCCCTGTCAGGGTTCGGCGGTTGCCAAGTCAAACGACTCGACATCACTGTAGCACCGAGGTGCGGAACATGAAAGAGGTACTGCATTTTATTCGGACCGTGATCGTGACCCGCGACCACCTAGGAGCGGGGAGGGAGAAAGATCTAGCTTACGCTGGTCCTCCATGGATGTTTAGGGCTTTTGATTCGGTGGAAGACTAGAAAAATCTGATTTAGGTAGTGGGTATGTGACAGGTGTCCCTTCCACTTGACTAGATATTCAAAATAGGTTTTCCTCCTGGTCATTTTTCTAATCTTATGATCCATGATCTTCTCCATTTGTGGCTTATTTGCTACAAGCATTTGCTTCTCTTACTGGATCTTCTCTTGATCTTCTGACCCCTCCATGTCATCTTTCCTGTAAGGATACAGGTCTTAAACATTGAATATGGAAAATATGCCCACACCATATGGTAGCTCGATATTGTAGGCATTTTCATCAAACTTCCTCAAGATCTTACATGGTCCTATATTTTTCATCTTTAACTTATTATATGTTCCCCTAGGGAACCTCTCTTTTATGAGATGTGCCAGAACCTAATCTCCTACTTCAAATTGATTTTTTCTGTGATGTTGATCATCTCTGCACTTATAATCCTGGTTAGAACTTTACAAATGTCCTATGATCTGGCTATGGAGCTTCTGCATGTATGTAGCAAAATCTTCTGCTCCAATGCTCCTGATCTCACTCTATTCCAAGTCTCTAAACTGATATACTCCCCTGGGTTTCATTCCATAAAATATTTGAAATGGGCTCTTTCCAGTGCTCCTATTTGGTGAGTCATTGTTTGCAAATTTTTCTTGTGGAAGAATCTGATCCCACCAATTATGGTGTTCAGTGACCAAACTCCTCAATATGTTTCCCAAAATTTTGTTTACCACCTCAGTCTGTCCATCTATATGAGGGTGATAAGATAATTTGAAGGAAAAATCTATCCCCAACTTCTTCCACAGGGTTCTCCAAAAGTGACCAACAAATTTTGTGTCTCTGTCTAAGACAATGCTTTTGGGTAGGCCGTGAAGTTTCACAACTTCCTTGAAAAACAGATTTGCAACATGCATTGCATCACTGGTCTTCTGGCATGGGATAAAATGTGTCAGCTTTGAAAATCTATCCACCACCACAAATATGGAATGAAATCCTCTTTGCGTCCTTGGTAGTCCCAACACAAAATCCATGCTTATTTCATTCCACGACCTCTTTGGTATTGGCAATGGTTGATACAATCTAGTGTTCTGTCATTTTCCTTTTGCATGTTGGCAGATTCTACATACATTCACAAACTTTATCACTTATGTTCTCATACCTGGCCAATAGTATGAACTGCTCAACTGCGCAAACATTTTATCATGGCCAAAATGTCCAACCAATCCTCCACTATAATTTTCCTTCAAAAGGTTATCCCTCATTGAGAATTTTGGTATGGACAATTGATTCCCCTTGAACAACAATCCCTCTTGAATCATGTACTTTGTCCACTAGATTCTGTCTCTCATCATAGGGTCCACACATGCTTCATATGCTTCCTTGAAATCTGTATCATCACAATACATGTCCTCAAGGTATTCAAATCCCAAGGTCTTCACCTGCAATTCCTGTAGAATCAAACATCTCCTGCTTAATGCATCAACAACTTTGTTAGCATTCCCAGCAATATGTTTGATGACAAAATTAAAATTCTACATAAACTCAACCCATTTTGCATGCCTTTGATTCAATGTTTCCTGCCTGGTTGTGAATTGTAAATCTTGGTTATCACTATACAAGATAAATTATTGTGGGACAAGATAATTCCTCCACTTCTTCAAGGCTTGAATTATGGCATAAAACTCCTTGTCATATGTGGAGTATTTTCTCTTGGTCTCATTCAGATTCTTACTGAAATACACAACAAGTCTATTTTCCTGGCTCAAGACTGCTCCAATTGCAACTCCACTCACATCACATCTTACCTGAAATGTCTTTCCAAAATTCGGTAAGACCAAAATTGGTTGTTCTGTTATTTTATCCTATAGTATATTGAATCTCCTCTCGACCTCCTCTGTCCATTTAAAATACTTGTGCTTCTTCTTCACTGTATCCATCATCGATGCACAAATTCCACTGAAGTCTTTGATGAAGTTCCTATAGAAGCTTGCTAATCCATGGAATCTCCTTACTTCAAACATTCTCCTTGGTGATGACCATTCTTTGATTGCTTTCACCTTCTCTGGATCCATCTACAGTTCATTTGAAGAGATCACAAAACCCAAGTAAATGAGTTTTGTCTTCATAAAAGAGGACTTCTTCATATTTATCAACAAATTCTCCTACTACAGTCTCCTCATCACTAATGTCAGGTGCCTAAAATGATCCTCTTTAGTCCTACTAAAGATTAGTATATCATCTAGATACACAACCACAAACTTGCCAATGAAATCTTTCATTATTTCATTCATCAGCCTCATAAAAGTACTCGGGGCATTTATTAATCCAAATGGAATAACAAGACACTCATACAAACCTTCATTTGTCTTAAATGTTTTTTTCCACTCATCACCTTGTCTCATCCTAATCTGGTGATATCCACTTTTCAAATATATTTTAGAAAATAAATTTGCTCCATTTAAACGGTCCATTAAATCATCCATTCTTGGTAAAGGAAATCTATACATGATGGTGATCTTGTTAATGACCCTTGATTATGTACACATTCACCATCCTCCATCTTTCTTTGGACTCAACAGAGTTGGTACTGCACATGGACTCAATATTTCCCTGACCAAACCCTTGTCTAATAGTTCCTGGACTTGGTTCTTCACTTCCTCATTCTCTTGAGGTGTCAATCTATATGCTTCTTTGTTTGGAAGACTTGCTTCTGGTATCAATTCAATGTGGTGACTAATACTTCTGATGGGTGTAAATGATTTAGGCAGCTCATCCACCACTATGTTAGCAAAATTATCCAACAATTCCTGAACTTATTTAGGAAAATCATCCATTGAAGTAATTGTAAGGATAGATCTAGGTTTCCTCACCAAAACAAACTGCATATCATGTTCTTCCTTGACTTCTTTCAGGAGTTCCTTCCCACTCATGAGAATTATGCTTGTGTTGGCCTCCTCTTTCACTCTCTTCTCCTCTATTGGCAACAACATGTGTGTCCTACCATTCTTCGGTAATGTGTATGTATTTTTCCTCCCATCGTGAATGAAATTCCTGTCAAACTGCCATGGTATTCCCAACAGAATATGACATACATCCATGGGAATTACATCACACAAAATTTCATATCTATATCCTCCTATCTTAAATTCAACCAAGCATTGTTTAGTAACCATTACCTGGTGTCATTTATGCAACCATGAGACTTTGTATGGATTTGGATGTGCAGTTGTCTCCAACTCCAATTTATCCACCATTTTTGTGGATACTAAGTTGTTAGCACTCCCACTATCAATTGTCACCTTGCATACTCTGTATTTAGTCTTGAAATATGTCCTAAAGAGACTGTTCCTCTGCATCGACCTTTCAACTTATGCCTATGGTTTTAAGAGAAATTTCCTCAATATCAGGGATCTTGCATCCTCTACTCCTTCTGCTTCAAAATCTCTTCTTTGTGCTTCTAAAATGTGATCTTCGCCTCCTCCTTCTTTATTTTTCTCGGGGCATTCCCAAGACATGTTTCCTATCTTCCCACATGCATAACATCTTACATCTCTTTCTCCTCTTCTTCCTCTTCCTCTGGAAGAATTTCTTCCACCACCTTATCTTTCTTGGGAACTTCCTCCTCTTTCCGAGTGACTGTGTGGTTTCTCAATCTCGTCCTTAGACTTATGTTCTATATCATGGGAAAATACCTTGCTTTTACTTGGGACCGATCTTTTACCTCTCCCTCGCTGCCTTTTTTTTTTGGCCAAATTCTCCTTTGCCTTCAACACAAGATGATAAGAATCCTCCACTGTTCTTATTGACATCATGCTGATCTCATCCTGGATTTCATATCTTAGGCCATTTATATATCTGGCTACTTTTTATTCATCTCTCTCTCTTTGTCCAATTCTGATGTTCAACCTATAGAACTCCTCTATGTAATCCTTAGCTTTCAACCCTTTCTGTCTCAAGTTCTGTATCTTCCTGAACAGATTGATCTGATAATCCTTGGGCATGAACTTAGCCTTCAACTTGGATACCATTCTGTCCCAACTCTTTATCTTCTTCTTGCCTTTCCTTCTTCTCTTAGCATGCAGATCATCCCACCACAGTGTTGCATGCCATTTTAGTCTGGTGACAACATGTCTCACCCTTCTTTCCTCATCGACATCTTCATAGTCAAAATATTTTTCCATGGATCTTATCCAATCCAATAGCTCTTCGACATCTAAATTTCCTTCATACATTAGGACCTCCATATTGGCTCTGCCTCACAATCTGGAAACTGCTCTCAGTAAGCATTCTTCAACAACATCCTCTCCTGCAGCTTCTTCGATGACATTTTCTCCCACAGCTTCTTCGCTCTCTGCATCACTGACATCTCCAACAATAGGTGCTCGTCTCTATGTTGCCTCCATCACCTCTAATCTTGCACAGAGTTCTCACATCTCCCTTTCCAGAGCTCGATTGGCCAATGGTGGTTCCACTCATCTCCTTGGTGTCATTGTGTTGAATGTCTATCACACACACATAGTACAACTCTGAGTTATTTTTCTCCTTTCCTTTGCATGTTATTTGCAAGAAAAACTTCAGCTCTGATAGCACTTGATGCAGACCCCCCTTCTCTCCTAAGGGTTGTGCGACCTCCTGGTCTAGGATCGATCAAGATACTAAGTCTGATTGACTCTCTGGGTCTTTGCTAGACCCCAAACCTACTTACACAGGTCCTTTTCCCCAAATGCGTAGGTATCATGAGACCCACGACTTCTCTCCTAAGCGTTGTTCAAACCTCAATGCCAAACGGGTGCTAGATCCTCTCTGCTAAGCCCTTTCTCCCTTGTGACCAGTGGTGGTGACCACACACTCGAGCGAAAGGCGCGTCGCAATTTCACTTTTCGTGACCCTGGGAGTGATGCTACCTCCATTCACTTGATAGCCAAAATCATGATGACCCAAGATCTACGGTCTAGATCTTGCCTTGATCAACGACTGTGATCAAGTCGACGTTTCGCGTTTCGTGACTTCGGAGTTCCCTTTCCTCTATTCTCCTGATAGCCGAAATCACGATGGCACTAGATCAATGGTATAGGTCTCTCCTCAGAACTGATGGTCACGATGATTTCGGGACTTCACGTTTCGCGAAGTCGAAAGACTGGTCACCTCCGATCCCCGAAATGTTGATATTTCACCTTGGACAATCAATGGTCCAGATCTCTCCTAGATCCAATGACTCAGATCAAGTCGCGGATTCAGGCTTCCCTAATTCTTAGCGTTCTTCCCTTTGAATCTTCCACAATGTGAGTCAGCGAAACGTTGATCGTTCGCCATGTGTCCCTCCTGATGGATGGCTTCGATTCTCTAGCGTTTAGATCGAATGAATGAGGTCTTTTCCCTTTTTCGCTTACGCTATCTTCACAGTTAGAAGATGTTTTGGGTGTTCAAAGGTTTTAGACCTTTTCTCCTTCGACGGGTCTGGTTCTTGGATCCCTTAGAACTTATGCAAAGTGTTATTCCTCTTGAGCTTGGTCTTTTGAAGACTTCGACTTCCTGCACACACTTTGCGTTTTAGGGATTCGATAACTCAGATTCCGAAGGATTTCTTGAAGAGAAATTCCTCTCGCCTTCCTAGTGTTCTCCTTTCCTGACTCTTCAATGCTTAGTCGAATCTCAAATCTGTGCACTCCTTTCACCAGATATTCATGCAAGGTTAGGGTTCTTGTGGACGACTATGCATGTCTTGCACCAGTCTCTTTGCACTCCTTGCAAAAGGAAGTTTCATGTTATCTCTTATGATCTTCGAAATCAAGACATATCACGTTAACACAATCCTTGCATTTTGTGTGCACACCTTGCACTACTTCAACAGAAGAGAAACAATTGAAACTTATCCTAACATTCACAGTTCCATTCCCTCATCCACTCATGAAAAAAAAATAACAGAGAATTGCAAACAATGTTCATACCCCATGCATTGGATCAATTTTCCTCTGTTATATTCAAAAGTGAAAATGGTTACAACTATAAATGAACGACAAAAAATACTGAAATATTGTCCTAACTTCTATTCCAAGCAACTATCGACTAGCCTCATTCGGGAGTACAAAACCTCTATTTATCATAGAGGGATCTTAGGGTTTTTCTTGGCTACTTGTCTACTCTATAACTTAACCTAACGACTATCTAGACCAGTCGCATTCCAGAGCCGTAGTGGAGTCTCCCATTTCCCTCGTAATCATCCAAGCGTGCCTCCAAATTTTTCTGGTCTGATTTCAAGCGTGCACCGAAGATTAGTTCCGACACTAAGTTAAGGCAGACTTCAAAATATCTGTTGTGAGTGCCAACGTTGAGCTCCCGTACAGATTCCTTGATGTTGATAAGTCTTGCTCCATGTGATTGCCAACGATGCTCTTGCATCATATATTTTGCAGACGTGAACCTTTATATAGGAGGTGTGACTAGAGTAGAAGATCTCCAAAATGAGGGCTTTATAAGTCATTTTAATACTCCCCTGATTAGACCTGATAGTCCTATATTCGTGCAAATTATGACTTCTCATGGTTCAGATCACATTTCCAACCCCTCTCTTTAGTGGTACAATATGGACAACACTTCTAATGTTTCAGGGTCATGGGGCATCCATACCCCCTCATTGATGGTCACTAGACTAGGAGTTTCTCCTCCTCTTCCAAGTACCCAAGCAACTAGCACCACCTATGCCACAATGGGGGCACTAGCCGAAGGCTCAATTATTTCTTGAACTAGGCCCATCCAAGGCATGAGTTCAACACCATCTGCATCATATGGTTATGGTGTTTTTTCATTTGGGATGTCAACTATGGGCATGCCACATGTGCCAGTTCTACTCCAATATTCTCGAACCCTAGTTTTGTTGCGGAGAGTTCTTCAACTCCATTGCAAATATTTACTTGGGGTGGGGGGCACATCCCTCCATCAAAAACCTCCTTAGGAAGTAGAACTTTTCCATATTTTGAAACCTTCTTAGGGACCAATCCTTTTTTAGGATTGGATAATTAGATGGGTGGACCTTTTTAGTGTAATACCTCAAGTGGAAACTGTGTATATGAATGTATATTTTTTTATATAGGCTAGTCAACTAGGTTGTGTTGGGCCAAATTTCCTTGTATGTATAAATTTTTAGGCCAGGGTTCCTATGATATACGAGGCTGGTGAACATGTAAGCTGTGGTCGATGAGCCAAGCTTTGTCTTTTGTAATCACACTACCATAATTAATAAAATACATCATTGCTGCAGACCTCAAGATGAAAAGAGATGGGGGGCTATAACTCCATAAGAGGGAAAGGGGGCTAAGGGAATGTTAATGTCTATATATGTTAAGATTCAAACATCAACCTCACGAGGATATAAATACCCCCTCATGTTTTTATAGAGGTGGTACTTCTCTATATTTTATTTAAATATTAATCTTGAATATCTCATAATATAATATGAAAATGGGAGACTACTAAATACTAGACCCCAAATATTTATCACTCAATAAAATGAAAATATTGATAATTAAAAATAATATACATACACCAAAGAATTCCTGAGAAGAGGACCATGAATCTTCACTCATAAAAATATATTATTTGCATAAATATTATACAGGAATAAATAAAAATTATAGGAAAAATAACAAGATTCTCAAATCCATGACAGTATTCATAATTTTTTTATCACATTCAAGGAAGGGAAAACAATAGGCCCACAAATGAGAGAAATTTAAAATGTTTTTTTTTATTCGAAAAATGATATAATATGATAGGGAAACTTTAAATATCTTATGTTCAAAACTCAAAGTTCAAAAGATATCATTAAAGTTTATCTCCAAAACAGTTCTCTGGGATTTTAAAAAAACAATAAATATAGTCTTTGATAGTCTTAAAAAATAAATGCATTCATCTAGAATAGGACTAGGGTTAGGATCCCATGGACCATAAAATGAAAGAACGAAATAGCGTTGGACCTAAAAAGAAGACAATAGAAACAATTAGAAATCGATTATGTTTTATTGGGACATATAAAACACATTTGGATGACTTCTGAACGAGAAGAGAAAAGAATTGAGAAGAATGTGATCGATTTTACTCACTTTGTTGGTGTTCTTTCTCTCTATCTATTTTCTTGCCAGTGTTCCCTTTGTACTCTCCTGATTTGTGGTTCTTGGACTGGTTGTAGCTGCCACTTCTTGATTTTCTCCAGTTATCTTGATTAAATATTTCTTTAACCAATTTTCAACATAATTCCTCATGGGAGTGACAATTACCTCTTGCCTCACTCTTATATAAACAAAATGATCTTCTACATCTTGATAGTCAATTCAAACTTGATGTAATTTTATTTTATATCATTGTTATTGTTCACATAATTGACTAACCAAATTTCCACTTCAAATTATGAGTATTTCATTAAATCATTGAACCTTTCTGCCGATGCAGATTTTAATGATTCCAATTTTGCCTCAAATTGTTCCTTAGTCATAAATACTGAATTTTTTTTGTTGGTTTTATCAACCTCTCTTGTGGTTCCAACTAAGTCCAAATCAATTAATTTTAAATAAAATTCATCCCTTTTGACACCTAAAGTATCATTGTCATCCAATATTTCTTTTAATAATTTAATTCTTTTAATCCAACAAGCCTTTAGTTGTTTAATGCGAGTCGGGGAGGGTAATTATTCTTATTTTCTTTTATGCTCGGTCATATTTGAAACTTTAATCACAAAAGTACTGATTTCCCCTTTATAAAACCCTTCATAATTTGCAGATCAACTTCCAAGTACTGTTTCAAAATTTCCATCTCCAATTCCAAAGAAATAAAATTGTTCGTTAACTCCCATGTCTCAAGAATTAGATACATTCTCTTTTGAATATTGTCTAACAACCACAAGTAATATTGATGTTCCTTTCAGTTTCAAACTAGACTCTGGCGTGCCATATAAAGTATTCCATGGCTTCATAGTAGTGATTAGACTTGAAATTGTTGGTGGTGGCATCAATATAATTTCCAATTCTTTGATTCTTTCTTTCAAATCAATATTTTCATTTTTTATCTCATCAAATGATACTTCAAGTGCTTCCACTATAGCTTTGTGGATGCGATCAATTCTGGAATGTGGTACAACACTGAGATCTAACTCTGAATTGGATTTTCCTTGAATCCTTTTATTTTTTGAATGGAGTCTTTCAATTTTTTTTTAGAACTTCTATCGAACAGAGAATTCTATACTGTGAAAGATTCCTCTTCTGAAAATGACTATTCTTGAGCTTCCAGTTCAACTGCAACTTTCCTTCTTTCTTGGAGTCTTTGATTTTTATTGGAAAATTCAATATTTTCAATATCAACATCAAGATCCATGTATTCAAGGATAACCTCATCTTCAGGCGTGAGTTCATCTACCGCTTTCTGACTGATTTGTATTTTTATTAACTTGAAGCTTATGAGACTGCTCCATAAATTTCCCTTCAGAGGGATTTGGTCGCCTCCATCATCAAAATTATTGGCCGAAGGATTCTTTTTCTTTGAAAAAATTGCTTCTGTGGGATTCTTCTCTATGAAACATTAGGAGAATAAGTATTTCTTTCATTAACCACTCTTACCCTCTATTTACACTGATTTGTAATACTAATGAAAGTGTCGATATCCTTTGATTTCTTTTCAAAAATTATTGTTGGTGGGTTTTCACTATCCCCTTCCTCTTCTTGAAATAAAAATGTATTAGCAAGTGAAATAATAAAACCATTAGATGTCATATGGTCCATGAAAAAGTGGTTGGGGTCGAACCCCCTGATTTCTTCTACAAACTTTAAACTGTATTCATGGTCAGTCTGCACTGTAAATTCATTAATTTTTGAAATACCTCTCAACTGGATTTCCCCAATTTTCCATGATAAAGGAAAGAATTGCTTCTTTCTTTTAACATGAAATAAATGTACCCAAAATTTGTATTGTCTGGCAACCTCTATAATAAATTTTTTATTAGGAACATAGTAGGCGATATAAAGAGGAATTTCATGAGAACAATAAATTCTAACAACAATGTAGTGTTCCATGCTTTCAGTGCTCCCCTTTTTGTTCAGGAAGGTTGATGCTTCTAAGGATAGTCTCAATTTTTTTGGCTCAAAGATAAGTTTCTTAAGAGAAGAGAAAAATGAATTATAAGATTCATAAAAATGGTATGTAACCTTTTGTTTCCATAAGGCTTGGTACCATATTGGTACTGGGTCAATTTTATGTTCAACTCATCTTCGCACACTCAAACCATTAAAAAAATGACAATAGGTGATAGAAAATATTAAATATGAAGACATATAAAATCTCTTATTTTTCTTGAAATTTGATAATTGTGAAGAGTTTTCTCCAGAAATGATCTTCGTTGAGTTGAAGATTTCTTATTCATGAACTATAAAATGTAAAATATAAAGAGCCAACCGATGAATAGTTTCTGTAGAGTATTGACCTGTCACTCCGGAGAAAAACCATGCTATCTCTCGATAAGGGTTTTTTAGTAAAATGACCTAAATATTAGATATGTCTTTAGGCATCTTTGCAGGATCTTCAAGATAGTCCTGCAAAAGTTCCAGTCCACTATTTCTTTCCTTCAGGAAGATTCTAGTTTTGTCTCCTTTGAATGTGATTATTGGCTCAAGAAGTTTTGACATTTTTTTTAAAAACTGATGGTGATAGAGAAAAATGAGATTCTCCTTGGAGTTGGATTATCCTTCGATTTTGTTCATATTTGTCTACACACTAGGAAACTATCTCTCTAGAATAAAAAACTTCAGGTACACAACCTGCTAAGGAAATTCCCAATGTCCAAACTCTGTTTTCATTCCTTTGAGGAAATGACAATGATGAATAATACTAGTATGACCTTGACCATAGAAATCTCTGGTCCTCCCACCCAAACAAGTTTAGAGTATCCCCACATAATTGTTCTCTTCTTGTTGTTGTCATGTTTGATGAAGTTGGTGGAATCTTGTATAGTCACTTTGAGACGTTGATTTCAAAGTAACATTTTTTCAATAATATAACTCAAAAATCTTTTTTCAAAGGAAGAATTAATGTGAATTAAATTTGAGTTAATGGATAATTTTCTCGAAAAGTTTACCATTAATAACGACCTTTCAATATTTTAATTAACTGTTATCCTTTGTAAAATTAGCATTAAATATATCTTGGGTAAAGTGACAAGATAATACACATATTAAAACAAATGATCAAATATGCATGTCAAGAGATATTAGAAACAAGACGAACCTGTGGGTTCGCCAAACTGTGATGAAAACTAAAGAAATGGTTAAGTATGGAGTTGCATCGATTAGACGTAAAGAGAAGATAATTTCAAAGAGTTATGACCCGTGAACCCGCGGTGAAATAAAAAATCGACTAAGTACTGAGTTATCAAGAGAGAAAAAAACATTTGTAGAAAATAACTAAGTGTCATAAATTGGTCAGTCAGACTTGTAGTCATAACAATCAAATAAATTAGGGAAGTGGCTCATACCCAGTGTGAAAAAATAAAAAATATTCTAATTATAGTGTAATATGAGGATCACAAAACATGGTGTGCACTTTGGTGATGTCGAAGTTTTGTATTTTAACAAGATAATGCAATGAACCCATGAGAAACATAAAATGAACTAAGTGTTGGTGCAAAATAGATACAATGGAAGATTGAAGTGTGTTTCGATGATGATGAAAAATTAGAATTGCAATACAATATGCGTGAACCCATGAAACACTTCAAGAAATCTCTAAGTGTTGGTGCATTTTAATTATGGTGGAATATAATGGTGCACTTTAGGGATGATGAAAGTTACAACAAGACTTATGAACCCGCTATAAAATTGGAAAATTTTCAAAGTATAGGAACATGATATACATGATAGAGAGACTTATGAATTATCATATTTTAGTATCAACAACTGGCTCCAACTATGGGATAGAAAACCCCTCTGGGATACTAAGAATATACAATCTCTCCCATTGGGCATGGACTCATTATGAGAAAAGATATTGAAAAATAAAGGCTTAAAAGTATGTATAGGAAAAATAAAAACTATGTACAGGTGAGAGGAAGATTGTGTCAATTTTGTAGCTTCGAGATGTATTCCGACAAGAGGCCAAGTTTTCAGGAATGTGGGAAAATTCGTTGGCACTGGTTTATCCTTTCATTTCAGTGAAATTGGCCCCGAAATGAAGCTAGGAACTCATGGGAAAATTGATGGGCTTTGTGGGCTTATGTGGGGGTGCCACACCCACAAAGAAGATTAAAATATTCAAATTAATTGTTGAGTTTAGGACGGGCTCCTAAAATCACTCATTGAACTTGTATATAAAGGAGAAAGATAATCGTGACATCTTATTATCATATTATGGAGTTAGCATAAGTGAGTGAGCACTTGTGCTAGGAGGATGGAGATTTCAGCAAAGGAATTTATGTACCTAAGAAATCTAGCCTAGGGTTTTCTGGTTTGTTTTATCTCGTTATTGGAAAGAATAAGAGGTCACATGTATGGAAGAAAGTTTTCATCTCAAGCGGAGAAAGACCACACATGTGGATAAGAGAAGAAGCTGAGAGGACACGATGCACATGTCGTATAGACCACATGTGTGAATTGTACAGGTCTATACAATAGACCATACAGATATATACTATAGGCCACACATGTGAACTGTATAGGTCCATACAATAGACCGTACCGATCTATACTATAGGCAGACTAGCCGCATGTGTCAGAATATTTCAGGGCATTTTTGGGTTGCACGTGTGAAGGGATAGGTCCGTACAAGCTAACGACAATAGGTCGTACAGGTGACCTAAGGAAAGTTTTGATGATTATAATATTTCTGGAAAATTTTGTTGAATTAGGTTGCTGAAATTTTGAAGTTGTGAGGATAGGTTGGTCCTCTGTTTTGATAATTTTCTGGTTGAAAGAAGGATGGTTTTTTCCTTCAGAAATTAATAATTACAGTGTAGAAAATTCTGTCTCAAATGTGAAAATGATTTATCTATGATCTTGGTGTTTCCACTACTATAAATATTTTATTATAATTTCATTGTAAAGTTGTTCAGTGATGTTGGCTAGGGTTTTCTACTAAATCACTAGGAAACAATTTTTCATATCTGAAATTAGTCACATAGAATTGCATGTGAAAATTGACATTTTATCAGAGTTAAAGGAAAGAGAGTGATCCTAATTTAAGAGAAAAACGAAATGAAAACATATTATTATTATTATTATTAATACATAGACATAATGAACAATAACAAAGATACAATAAAAATGGCTTCTATTCGATAAAGGAATATGATGAAACTATAAAATGCAGACTGGAAACAAGCTTGTTAGAAAGGTGGAGGCCTATCTTCGAGAAGATATGTGACAACTGTGCTCATTCACAAGAAGATGAATATAATGAGGCTCTGAAATCCTTTTTACAATAAAAATGAATGACAAAAACCTAGACATAAAAAAACTTAAACCTAGGAGATGAAGCGCCAAAAGTCATGTGGGCCCCGTTGGGGTAACTTGGTACATCAACTTCCCGAGGTCGTAAATTTTTCATACGATCTCTGTTTTAGGCGCACGATATCCCGTTGGAAATGTCTATACATTATTCCATCAAAATTTGACTCCATCTATATTTTGACTATGGAGAGCCCTAAAAATTCTATTTAGGGCCTCAAAATGATCCCGAAAGTTCAGTACTTAAAAAATAGGAAAAAAATGTCAAATTGAAAAACTACCATGATGAGCCAGTTGGAATAGGTGGGTGGCCATCGATATTAAACTAGATAAATCCTCCTCCCTTATGAAGAAATGGTCTCCATTGCATTGAGTTCCCCCATCAGATGAGAAAATTTTTGTTGAATTTGGCCCCGGGTGAGCTACTTTCCTTGGTGCATGAACTTCCCTGCTTTGACAATCCGATAAAGATGAATCGTCTATTGGAAATTTCCCTTGACCTATGTGTCCATGATATGATCAGTGGATGTCTGCTCCATGTAGTTAGGGTTGATCTCTGTTGGTGCAATTTTTTTTGTTATCTCCGAGGTGTCCAATAATGGTGGAAAATATGGTTGAAGGAGATCCACATTGAACACTAGGTGCAAGCCAAGGAAGGGGGGAATGTTGAGTCAAAAACATTATCGATCACAACCTTGGTGATAGTGTAATTTCTATATCAAAGTGGATGAATCTTATGATGGGGCCTTGTAAGGTGTTATTTGTACAAGTGCAACCAAAATTTATCTCCCACCTGAAACTTGTGTGGCACCCAATGTTGATCATGGCACTGCTTGTACTTGGAATTGGACTTCTGTAAAATATAATGAACCTACTGGCGGATGTGTTGGATCCACTCAATGAGCTGGGTGGATTTGTCAGCTTCAATTTGAGCATGGAACGAGTCTCCTTGGGTGGACACAAGGGGTAGTGAAACATCCATGGGACCCAATGGTTGAAATATGACGCAAACCCCCAGAACCCGTAGGTCAGGATCCACATAGGATCTTTCAAATTCGGCCCCTTAGAGCTCGATTGGATCTTCTATTTCCCCTTCGGAAAATTATCAACACACATAGCTAAAATTGAGGAGTTTCCCCTTTTCTTTCGGGATACCGGATTTCATGATTTCACAAATCCCACTATCGAATGCCTTACCTCTTCGACCTCCGAAACCCAAAATTCCTAAAACCCGACTTTTCTTTCTATTTATTTCGGCTTTCCGGGACTTGAGTGAACGAACAATTCACGTCCCTCTTTCCTTATAATTTCATGGTCTCCGAAATGTTTCCTTTTTCTGGACTTGTGGTCTTTCGAGATTTTTCCTGAAGTTGACTTTTCCTATGACCTTCGTCACACGTGCCCTCCAACAAGTACCTAGGAACCTAATTTTTTTTTGACTTTTCACTTATCGTAATTTCGGGATTTGCAATGACATGCAACTCTACCTCTCGATTCCCGGAGTCCCGAAACCTGAATTTCTGAAATCCCGAAAACCCACTTTGAGTTCTATCGTGTTTCGCAATTTCGGGATTTTCCTTTCACTATGTCTCGTCCTCTTGTCAACAGGATTCCCGGTATGATGAATCCTGAAATACCAAAAAGGTACTATCCCCCTTCTAAGGAGATAAACGACTGTTCTCTTCCCCTCTGATCCAATGACTAGCGCAATTTCGTGTACCAGGAGTTCAAAATGCTAACTCTCGAACTCTCTATCTCCTCCACCTTCCGGAACCCGAATTCCTGAAATGCCAAAATGATTTCCTCTCTCGAAATTTCGCGAATCCGGAGTTCACAACTCTCAATCTCGATCGTTGTTTCCTCGAAACCCCGAACTCCGAAGTTCCGAAATTCCACCCTTGTTATATTTTTTCCTTCACACACGAGACCTCATTTCGCGTTTCGAGGATTTGATCCGCCAAGGTTTTGGCTTACACTTCGAACTTGTGAATCCAGAAATGCCGAAATGATCTCATTGACCCAATGATTGAAATCAATGGTCCACGACAGATCCTACCTTTCGAAGGATGGATTTGTCTAGCGGTTAACTTCCCCGCTACTTTCCTGGATCCTACGGTCCTCGCTATTTTGGGAGTTCTCCTCAAAGAATTTCGACCATCCAAACTTCTTCTTTAAGAACCTCTGGCTCTAAATTGACTTAGCAATCCTCCTCTGGGACTCATCCTCTGCGCGACGACTTGAGCTCCCTGTCCTCTCTTGAACACTTTGAAGGTGCTAACCTTCATGAGATTTCCTACAACTTCGAGTCTCCTGGAAATGACTCCTTCATGCACTCCTCACGACAATTCTTCAAATACACCTAAGTATTTGAATCTCTTGACTCTGTGCAAATCTGCAACAACAATCCTTCACCCTTTCCACCTTAGTTAACTACTTCTAAAGCTTCAGCTAGCCTGTGCAGACCTTGCATGACTCTTGTGCTTGACTTGCACTTCAGCAAAGATGAGAACATCGGTATCCCTCCTGAGCTTCCAGAGATGAACTCTGAATCCTGTCGACGCACACCTTGCGGACGTTTTTCATTGAACTCCTTGTAGGAACTCTTTCTCAGAAAGAGAAATAATTGAACCTCATTCTCTTATTCTCTCAGAATTCAAACACTTAACATGAAATCATACATACATAGCATAACAACAAATGCATGACAGAGAGAATAAACACAACCATAAGAATATCATTCAACATGTGTACACATAAAGCATTATAACACCATAAGTCTGAATCAAATCTTCATATATTCATTCAGAACTTCTGTACATGGGTTCTTCTCTACAAACTCTCTGCTTCTTCTCCAATGCTAATGTGCTTAATCCTACAATATCTGATTGATTCTGAGATACAAAGAAAGATGAGGGTGTCTATAGTCATTTTCCCTCCAACTCCTAAATCTGTCTAATCTAGAATTTAAAACTCCCTACTTTTATTAACTGCATATAAATGCCTCTACATCCTACAAATGAGAGCTGATCGCTCAAGATCTGTTTACAACTTAGAAGTATGCTATCTTAACTATCTCATTAATGTCTGCGCATACAATTTTTTTTAAAAACACTTCAAACATTTTCGACATGTGCCAAAAAATGCGATGGCGTTTGTCCCATGCTCGCTTGCTGCTGACGATGCTCCTGCATCATACTCCCTCACTTGAAAATTTTCATGGACTCCTGTTCATGAGCTCTTGCATGGTCTATCCATGATTCTGAATTTCTACTTCATTCTCCCAACTGGCATCTTCAACTAGATTTCCCTTCCACTTGACCAAGTATTCAAAATACTCTTTTCTCTTGGTCCTCTCACTGACTCTCTTGTCAAGTATACTTTCCATCTGTGGCCTTTCAGCTACAGGAATTTGTTTATTCCACTGAAACTTTGTCTGTTCACTGTCTTCTCCTACTTCTTTAGCTTTGTAAGGGTACAAATCTAAGATGTTGAATATCGGTGAAATTCCGATGCCATCGGGTAATTCAATCTCATATGCATTTGCCCCAAATTTTCTTATGATCTTACATGGTCCAATCTTCTTCATTTTCAGTTTGTTATATGTTCCCCTTGGGAACCTTTCTTTCCTTAGATGCGCAAGAATCAGATCGCCAACTTCAAACTGAAGTTTTCTCTTGTGTTGATCTTCTCTGCGTTTATACTCTTGGCTCGAGTTTTGCAGTCGTTCCTTCACTTGGCTGTGAAGTTCCTTCATTGCCTATGAAAAATCCTCTGCACTAGCACTCCTAGTCTCATTCTGTTATGAATCTTTCAACTCAGAAACTCCCCTGGGTTGCATTCCATAAACGATCTGAAATGGACTCTGCCCTGTGCTTCTATTGTGTGAATCATTGTAAGCAAATTCTGCCTATGGCAGAATGTGATCCCACTGACTGTGGTGTTCAGTCACTAGGCTCCTTAGCAAATCTCCCAAGATCCTGTTTACAACTTCTGTTTGTCCATCCGTCTGAGGATGATATGCTGAGTTAAATGACAATTTTGTCCCCAGCTTCGTCCATAAAGTCCTCCAGAAATGTCCCACGAACTTAGTGTCTCGATCTGAAACTATATGCCTTGGTAAGCCGTCAAGTCTGACGTCTTCTTTGAAAAACAGACTCGCAATATGAGTTGTGTCGCTTGTTTTCTGACATGGTATAAAATGTGCCATCTTTGAAAATCTGTCTACCACCACAAAGATTGAATCAAATCCTCTTTTTGTTCTTGGCAGCCCTAATACAAAATCCATGCTCACTGCATCCCACGGCCTCTCAGGTATGGGTAACGGTTGGTATAACCCTACATTTTGTCTTTTTCCTTTTAATGTTGACAAATCCTACATCTGTCCACAAATATTTTGACATCGGTCCTCATCCCCGGCCAAAAATATGAGATATTTAATTTTGAGAACGTCTTATCATGACCGAAATGTCCGACCAATCCTCCACTGTGTTTTTCTTTCAGCAGATTCTCCCTCATGGAGAATTTTGGAATAAACAGTTAATTTCCTCTGAATAATAACCCATCCTAGATCATATATTCAGTCCATTGAATTTTTTCCCTGAGAATTGGATTCTCAGATGCCACGCCTCTTTGAAATCTGGATCATCTCTGTAAATGTCCTTGAGGTTATCTCGACTTATCTGCAGAGATAACAAACCCTAAATAAATGAGTTCTATCCTCATGAATGATGATTTCTTCATGTTTATCAGCAACTTCTCTTGCTGTAATCTCTTCATCACTGTAGCCAAATGCTTCAAGTGCTCTGTTTTTGTTCTACTGAAAATCAGTATATCGTCAAGATATACAATGAAACATTTCCCGATGAAGTCCTTCAGGACTTCGTTCATCAACCTCATGAAAGTACTTGGCACGTTTGTTAAGACAAGTGGCATAACACGCCATTCATATAGCCCCTCATTGGTCTTGAAGGCTGTCTTCCACTCATCACCTTCTCTCATACGAATTTGATGATAACCACTTTTCAAAGCAATCTTTGAATTTTTTTTTGCTCCACTCAAAAAATCCATCAAATCATCCATCCTTGGCAATGGAAATCTATACCTGATGGTAATCTTGTTGATTTCCCTTGAGTTTGTACACATCCTCCAGCCTCCATCTTTCTTTTGGCTGAGAACTTTCAGAACAACACATAGACTCAAGCTCTCTCTAACCAATATTTTGTCCATTAAGTCCTGGACTTGTCTTTTGACCTCTTCATTCTCCCGCGACGTCAATCTGTACGCTTTTTTTTTTGGCAAACTAGCTCCAGGTATGAGATCAATATGATGAATTATACTTCTGATCGGTGGCAACAAACAAGGTAGTTCGTGCACTACTATGTCAACAAACTCCTCCAACAACTTCTAGATTTCTTCTGGTAAATCATCTACTCTTGTATTGGTCAAAACAATTATAGGCTTCCTGACCACAATGAATTGTGTATCTTCCTTCTTATTAACCTCTGTAAGAAGTTCCTTCCCACTCATGAGAAGTACAATGTTGCTTACCTCCGGTTTTACTTCTTTGTCCTTAATCGGCAACAACATGTGAGTCCTCCCATTCTTCTCTAGGGTGTATGTGTTCTTTCTCCCATCATGAATCACATTCCTATCATATTGCCACGGTCTACCCAACAATAGATGAAAAACATCCATGGGAATGACATCACATAGTATTTCATCCTTATATCCAACTATTTTAAATTCAACTAAACATTGTTTAGTGACATTTACCTGATGTCCTTTTTGTAACCATGAAATTTTGTATGGGCTTGGATGTTCGATAGTCTCCAGGTCCAACTTTTCTACCATCTCTGTAGAAATGAGATTGTCTATGCTACCACTATCCACGATGACTTTGCATACCTTTTCTTTGGTCTTGCAAGCAGTCCGAAAAAGTCTATTCCTTTGGGCTGGGTTCTCCGCCTCCTTCTCTGGCGTTAAGAGAACTTTTCTCATCATCAGTGATCTTCCACCTTCAGCATCTTCTGCCTCAACATTCCATCTTTGTTCTTTAGCAATGTGAGTTTCACCTCCTTCTTTCTTTCTGTCTGGACATTCATAAGATTTATGTCCATTTTTTTTCGCGGGTAAAGCATTTTATTTCTTCGCCTCTGCCTCTTCCTCTTCCTTTGGTTCGAGGAAAAGTATTTCTATCAGCATACTATCCTCTCTGTGAGCTTCCACCTCTCTCAGTTTGAGATTGAGGTTTCTTCCACTCTTCTTTAGGTTTCTAATTTCTATCTTGGGTAATTGTTTTGTCTCTAGCTTGAATTCTACCTCGGCCTCTTTTACCTTGCTTTCGGCTCAACTTCTCTTCAACTTTCAGAGCCATCTGATAAGCATCCTCCACATTCCGAAGGCTCATCATGCTCATCTCATATTGAATGTCATATCGTAGACCATTCATGTACCTGGAAACCTTTTCATCATCGCTTTCCCGATGACTTGATTTGATGTTTATCTTGTAGATCTCCTCAGTGTATTCTTTCACTGAACCCAACTTCTGTCTCAAATTCTGCATCCTCCGAAACAGAGTAATTTGATCATCTTTGGGTATGAATTTTTCCTTCATCTTTGCAACCATTCTATCCCATATTTTTATTTTTTTCTTGCCTTTACAGCGTCTGTCAGCTTGCAGTTCATCCCACCACAATGCTGCATGTCCTTTAAGTCTTGTGACAACATGTTTGACCTTTTTGTCTTCCTCGACATCTTCATAGTCAAAATACTTATCCAGATATCTAATCCAATCTAGAAGCTATTCAACATCCAGGTTTCCTTCATATACTGGAATGCCCATTTTTTCTCTAGCACCTATCCTTGCAACAACCCTGAATAGGCGTTCATATGCTGCAACTTATTCTCCTTCATGTCCAGCTTCATTTTCACTTTCAGCCTCACTGATATCCCCAGTGTTGAGTGTGCACCTCTGTGTTGTCTCCATGGCATCAAGCCTGGTATGTAGGTCACGCATTTCTCTTTCCACTGCTGGATCAGGCATTGGCCTCTCTCTCCTTCTCGACAGCATGGCTACATATATTTTCTCTTTTCTCTACTACAGAAAGCAAATAACTCTTTCAGAGCTCTGATACCACAACTGACGCAAACCCCCAGAACCCGCAAGTCGGGATCCACACAAGATCTTTCAAATTTGGCCCCTTAGAGCTTGACTGGCTCTTCTATTTCCTCTTTGGAAAATTATCAACACCCACAACTAAAATTGAGGAGTTTCCCCTTTTCTTTCGGGATACTGGATTTCACAATTTCGCAAATCCCATTGTCAAATTCCTTACCTCTTCGACCTCCGAAACCCGAAATTCCTAACACCCGAATTTTCTTGCTATTTATTTCGGCTTTTCGGGACAGGAGTGAATGAACAATTCACATCCCTCTTTCCTTATAATTTCTCGGTCTCCGAAATGTTTCCTTTTTCTGGACTTGTGGTCTTTCAGGATTTTTCTTGAAGTTGACTTTTCCTATTACCTTCGTCACACGTGCCCTCCAACAAGTACCTGGGACCTTGCTTTTTTTTTGGCTTTTCACTTATCACGATTTCGGAAGTTGCAATGACATGCAACTCTACCTCTCGACTCCCAGAGTCCCAAAACCCGAATTGCCAAAATCTCGAAAACCCACTTTGAGTTGTATCGTGTTTTGAGATTTCGGGATTTTCCTTTCACTATGTCCCATCCTCTTGTCAACAGGATTCCCGGTATGCCAAATCCTGAAATTTTGAAAAGGTAGTATCCCCCTTCTAAGGAGATCAACGACTGTGCTCTTCCCCTCTGATCCAACGTCTAGTGCAATTTCCCGTATAGGGAGTTCGAAATGCTAACTCTCGAACTCTTTGTCTCCTCCACCTTACGGAACCCAAATTCCCGAAATGACGAAATGATTTCCTCTCCCTGGATTTCGCGAATCGGGAGTTCACAACTCTCGATCCTGATCACTGTTTCCTCGAAACCCTGAACTCCAAAGTTCTGAAATTCCACCCTCGTTATCTATTTGCCTTCACATATGAGGCCTCGTTTCGCGTTTTGGGGATTTGATCCACAAAGGTTTTGTCTTACACTTTGAACTTGTGAATCTCAAAATGCCAAAATGATCTCATCAGCCCAATGATTGAAATAAATGGTCCACGATAGATCCTACCTTTCAAAGGATGGATTTTCCCAATGCTTAACTTCCCCGCTACTTTCCTGGATCCTACGGTCCTCGCTATTTCGGGAGTTCTCCTCGGATAATTCCGACCGTCAAAAATTCTTCTTCAAGAACCTCTGGCTCTAAATTGACTCATCGATCCTCCTCTGGGACTCGTCCTCTGCACGATGAATTGATCTCCCTGTCCTCTCTTGAACACTTTGAAGGTTCTAACCTTCATGAGCTTTATCGCAACTTCAAAAACGTTACTCCTCCTGAGATTTCCTACAACTTCGAGTCTCTTGGAAATGACTCCTACGCGCACTCCTCATGGAAATTCTTCTAATACGCCTAAGTATTTGAATCTCTTGACTCTGTGCAACTCTGCAACAACAATCCTTCACCCTTTCCACCTTAGTTAACTACTTCTAAGGCTTCGTCTATCCTGTGCACACCTTGCACGACTCCTGTTCTTGACTTGCACTTCAGCAAAGATGAGAACAATGGTATCCCTCTTGAGCTTCCAGAGATGAACTCTGAATCCTGTCGATGCACACCTTGCGGAAGTTTTTCACTGCACTCCTTGCAAGAACTCTTTCTGAGGAAGAGAAACAATTGAACCTCATTCTCTTATTCTCTCGGACTTCAAACACTTAACA
This sequence comes from Picea engelmannii, assembly GCA_009831015.1. Classification (NCBI taxonomy): domain Eukaryota; kingdom Viridiplantae; phylum Streptophyta; class Pinopsida; order Pinales; family Pinaceae; genus Picea; species Picea engelmannii. The sequence goes on from ML788600.1 coordinate 362,484, forward strand.
TGAAATCATACATACATAGCATAACAACAAATGCATGACAGAGAGAATAAAGACAATCATAAGCATATCATTCAACATGTATACACAAAAAGCATTATAACACCATGAGTCTGAATCAAAGCTTCATATATTCATTCAGAACTTCTGTACATGGGTTCTTCTCTAGAAACTCTCTACTTCTTCTCCAATGCTAATGTGCTTAGTCCTACAATCTCTGATTGATTTTGAGATACAAAGAAGCATGAGGGTGTCTATAGTCATTTTCCCTCCAGCTCCTAAATCTGTCTAATCTAGAATTTAAAACTACCTACTTTTATTAACTGCATATAAATGCCTCTACATGCTACAGATGAGAGTTGATCACTCAAGATATGTTTAAAACTTAGAAGTTCTCCTTCTTAACTATCTCATTAATGTCTGCGCATACAATTTTTTTTAAAAACACTTCAAACATTTTCGACATGTGCCAAAAAATGTGATGGCGTTTGTCCCATGCTTTCTTGCTGCTGACGATGCTCCTGCATCATACTCCCTCGCTTGAAAATTTTCATGGACTCTTGTTCATTTTCTCTTGCATGGTCTGTCCATGCTTCTAAATTTTTGCTTCATTCTCCCAACTAGCAACTTCAACTGGATGTCCCTTCCACTTGACCAAGTATTCAAAATACTCTTTTCTCCTGGTCCTCTTACTGACTCTCTTGTCAAGTATACTTTCCATCTATGGCCTTTCAGCTACAGGCATTTGTTTAGTCCATTGAACCTTTGTCTGTTCATTGTCTGCTCCTGCTTCTTCAGCTTTGTAAGGGTACAAATCTGAGATGTTGAATATCGGTGAAATTTCGATCCCATCGAGTAATTCAATCTCATATGCATTTGCCCCAAATTTTCTTATGATCTTACATGGTCCAATCTTCTTCATTTTCAGTTTGTTATATGTTCCCCTTGGGAACCTTTCTTTCCTTAGATGCGCAAGAATCAGATCGCCAACTTCAAACTGAAGTTCTCGCCTGTGTTGATCTGCTCTGCGTTTATACTCTTGGCTCGAGTTTTGCAGTCGTTCCTTCACTTGGTTGTGAAGTTCCTTCATTGCCTCTGAACTAGCACTCCTAGTCTCATTCTTTTCTAAATATTTCAACTCATAAACTCCCCTGGGTTGCATTCCATAAACAATCTGAAATGGACTCTTCTTTGTGCTTCTATTGTGTGAATCATTGTAAGCAAATTCCACCTGTGGCAGAATGTGATCCCATTGACTGTGGTGTTCAGTCACTAGGCTCCTTAGCAAATATCCTAAGCTCCTATTTACAACTTCTGTTTGTCCATCCATCTGAGGATGATATGCTGAGCTAAATGAAAAAAATTTCCCCATCTTCTTCCATAAATTCCTCCAGAAATGTCCCACAAAATTAGTGTCTTGATCTGAAACTATATTCCTTGGTAAGCCATGAAGTCTGACGACTTCTTTGAAAAACAAACTTGCAATATCAGTTGCGTCACTGGTTTTATGACATGGTATAAAATGTTCCATCTTTGAAAATCTGTCTACCACCACAAAGATTGAATCAAATCCTCTTTGTGTTCTTGGCAGCCCTAATACAAAATCCATGCTCACTGCATCCCACGACCTCTCAGGTATGGGTAATGGTTGGTATAACCCTGCATTCTGTCTTTTCCTTTTGAATGTTGACAAATCCTGCATTTGTCCACAAATATTTTGACATCGGTCCTCATATCCAACCAAAAATATGAGCTATTTAATTTCGAGAACATCCTATCATGACCGAAATGTCCGACCAATCCTCCACTATGTTTTTCTTTCAGCAGATTCTCCCTCATGGAGCATTTTGGAATACACAGTTGATTTCCTTTGAATAATAACCCATCCTGGATCATATATTCAGTCCATTGACTTCTGTCCTTGAGAATTGGATTCTCAGATGCCTCATACGCCTCTTTGAAATCTGGATCATCTCTATACATGTCCTTGAGGTTATCAAAACCCAATGTTTTGACTCTGAACTCCTTCATAAGCAAAATTTTCTTGCTTAAAGCATCAACAACTTTGTTAGCAGTTCCAGAAATATGTTTAATTACAGAAGTAAAATTCTACATATATTTGACCCATTTAACATGTCTTTGGTTCAACTTCTCCTGTTGAGTCACGAATTGTAAAGAATGATTGTCATTGTACAAGAAAAACTCTTTAGGAACCAAATAATGTCTCCACTTCTTCAGTGCCTGTATGACCGCATAGAATTCCTTATCATACGTGGAGTACTTCACTTTCGCATCATTCAGTTTCTCACTGAAGTATGCAATCAGTCTATTGTCTTGGCTCAAGACTACTCCAATTGCAAACTTGCTTGCGTCACACTTGACCTGAAACATCTTGTTGAAATCTGGCAACACCAAAATTGGTTGTTCCGTGATCTTCCTTTTCAACAGATTGAAACTTTTCTTGGCTTGTTCTGTCCAGTGAAAAGACTTATGTCTTTTCTTCACCGTGTCCATCATCGATGCGCTAATTCCACTGAAATTTCTGATAAATTTCCTGTAGAAACTAGCCAATCCATGAAAGCTTCGAACTTCGAATATACTCTTCGGCGATGGCCAATTCTAAATCACCTCCACTTTATCTGGATCCATTTTTGACTTATCTGCAGAGATAAAAAACCCTAAATAAATGAGTTATGTCCTCATGAATGACGATTTCTTCATGTTTATCAACAAATTCTCTTGCTGTAATCTCTTCATCACTGTAGCCAAATGCTTCAAGTGCTCTGTTTCAGTTCTACTGAAAATCAGTATATCATCAAGATATACAATGACAAATTTCCCAATGAACTCCTTCAAGACTTCGTTCATCAACCTCATGAAAGTACTCAGTGCGTTTGTTAAGACAAATGGAATAACAAGCCATTCATACAGCCCCTCATTGGTCTTGAAGGTTGTCTTCCACTCATCACCTTCTCTCATACAAATTTGATGATAACCACTTTTCAAATCAATCTTTGAATTTTTTTTTGCTCCATTCAAACAATCCACCAAATCATCCATCCTTGGCAATGAAAATCTATACCTGATGGTAATCTTGTTGATTGCCCTTGAGTCTGTACACATCCTCCAGCCTCCATCTTTCTTTGGGTTGAGCACTGTCGAAATAACACATGGACTCAAGCTCTCTCTAACCAATCATTTGTCCATTGAGTCTTGGAATTGTCTTTTGACCTCTTCATTCTCATGCGGTGTCAATCTGTACACTGTTTTGTTTGGAAAACTAGCTCTAGGTATGAGATCAATATGATGACTTATACTTCTGATCGGTGGAAATGAACAAGGTAGTTCATCCACTACTATGTCAACAAACTCCTCCAATAACTTCTGGATTTCTTCTAGTAAATCATCTACTCTTGTACTGGTTAAAACAATTCTAGGCTTCCTGACCACAATGAATTGTGTATCTTCCTTCTTCTTAACCTTTGTAAGAAGTTCCTTCCAACTCATGAGAAGTACAATGTTTCTTACCTCCGGTTTTACTTCTTTGTCCTTAATCGGCAACAACATGTGAGTCCTCCCATTCTTCTCCAGGGTGTATGTGTTCTTTTGTCCCATCATGAATCACATTCCTATCATATTACCACGGTCTACCCAGCAATAGATGAAAAACATCCATGGGAATGACATCACATAGTATTTCATCTTTATATCCACCTATTTTAAATTCAACTAAACATTGTTTAGTGACATTTACCTGATGTCCTTTTTGTAACCATGAAATTCTGTATGGGCTTGGATGTTCGATAGTCTCCAGCACCAACTTTTATGCCATCTCTATAGAAATGAGATTGTCTGTGATACCACTGTCCATGATGACTTTGCATACCTTGTTTTTGGTCTTGCAAGCAGTCCAAAAAAGTCTATTCCTTTGGGCTAGGTTCTCCACCTCCTTCTCTGGCGTTAAGAGAACTTTCCTCATCATCAATGATCTTCCACCTTCAACATCTTCTGCCTCAACATTCCGTCTTTGTTCTTCAGCAATGTGAGTTTCACCTCCTTCTTTCTTTCTGTCTGGACATTCATAAGATTTATGTCCATTTTTTTTCCGTAGGTAAAGCATTTTATTTCTCCGCCTCTGCCTCTTCCTCTTCCTCTGGTTCGAGGAAAAGTATTTCTATCAGCATACTATCCTCTCTGTGAGCTTCCACCTCTCTCAGTTTGAGGTTGAGGTTTCTTCCACTCTTCTTTAGGTTTCTATTTCTATCTTGGGTAATTGTTTTGTCTCTGGCTTGAATTCTACCTCGACCTCTTTTACCTTTCTTTCGGCTTAGCTTCTCTTCATCTTTCAGAGCCATCTGTTAAGCATCCTCCACATTCCTAAGTCTCACCATGCTCATCTCATATTGAATGTCATATCGCAAACCATTCATGTACCTGGCAAGATTTTCATCATCGCTTTCCCGATGACCTGCTTTGATGTTTATCTTGTAGAACTCCTCAGTGTATTCTTTCACTGAACCCAACTTCTATCTCAAATTCTGCATCCTCCGAAACAAAGTAATTTTATAATCTTTGGGTATGAATTTTTCCTTCATCTTTACAACCATTCTATCCTAGCGTTTTATCTTCTGCTTGCCTATGCAGCATCTGTCAGCTTGAAGTTCATCCCACCACAATGTTGCATGTCCTTTAAGTCTTGTGACAACATGTTTGACCTTTTTGTCTTCCTCGACATCTTCACGGTCAAAATACTTATCTAGATCTCTAATCTAGTCTAGAAGCTCTTCAACATCCAAGTTTCCTTCATATACTGGAATGCCCATTTTTGCTCTAGCACCTATCCTTGCAACAACCCTGAATAGGCGTTCATCTGCTGCATCTTCTGCTACAACTTATTCTCCTTCATGTCCAACTTCATTTTCACTTTCAGCCTCACTGATATCCCCAACATTGACTGTGCGCCTCTGTGCTGTCTCCATGGCATCAAGCCTGACACGTAGGTCACGCATTTCTCTTTCCACTGCTGGATCAGGCATTGGCCTCTCTCTCCTTCTCGGCGGCATGGCTGCAAATATTTTCTCTTTTCTCTGCTACAGAAAGAAAAGAACTCTTTCAAAGCTCTGATACCACAACTAACGCAGAGCCCCAGAACCCGCAGGTCGGGATCCACACAAGATATTTCAAATTCGGCCCCTTAGAGCTTGACTGGCTCTTCTATTTCCCCTTCGAAAAATTATCAACACCCACAACTAAAATTGAGGAGTTTCCCCTTTTCTTTCCGGATACCGGATTTCACGATTTCGCAAATCCCATTGTCGAATGCCTTACCTCTTTGACCTATGAAACCCGAAATTCCTAACACCCGACTTTTCTTGCTATTTATTTCATCTTTTCGAGACTGGAGTGAACGAACAATTCATGTCCCTCTTTCCTTATAATTTCCTGGTCTCCGAAATGTTTCCTTTTTCTGGACTTGTGGTCTTTTGGTATTTTTCCGAAGTTGACTTTTCCTATGACCTTCGTCACACGTGCCCTCCAAAAAGTACCTGGGACCCTGGTTTTTTTTTCGGCTTTTCACTTATCGTGATTTCGGGAGTTGCAATGACATGCAAATCTACCTCTCGACTCCCAGAGTCCCGAAACTCGAATTGCCAAAATCCCGAAAACCCACTTTGAGTTCTATCACGTTTTGCGATTTCGAGATTTTCCGTTCACTATGTCTCGTCCTCTTGTCAACAGGATTCCCGGTATTCCGAATCCTAAAATACCGAAAAGGTACTATCCCCCTTCTAAGGAGATCAACGACTGTGCTCTTCCCCTCTTATCCAACGGCTAGTGCAATTTCACATACCGGGATTTCGAAATGCTAACTCTCGAACTCTCTATCTCCTCCGCCTTCTGGAACACGAATTCCCAAAATGCTGAAATGATTTCCTCTCCCGGGATTTCGTGAATTAGGAGTTCACAACTCTCGATCCCGATCGTTGTTTCCTCGAAACTCCGAACTCTGAAGTTTCAAAATTCCAGTCTTGTTATCTTTTTTCCTTCACACATGAGACCTCGTTTCGCATTTCGGGGATTTGATCTGCCAAGGTTTTGGTTTACTTTTTCTAAATGATCTCATCGGTCCAATGATTGAATTCAATGGTCCACGACAAATCCTTCCTTTCGAAGGAAGGATTTGTCTAGCGCTTAACTTCCCTGCTACTTTCCTGGATCCTACGGGCCTCGCTATTTTGGGAGTTCTCCTCGGAGAATTCCGACCATCCAAACTTCTTCTTCAAGAACCTCTGGCTCTAAATTGACTTAGCAATCCTCCTCTGGGACTCGTCCTCTGCGTGACGACCTGAGCTCCCTGTCCTCTCTTGAACACTTTGAAGGTGCTAACCTTCTTGAGCTTTCTCCCAACTTCAAAAACGTTACGCCTCCTGAGATTTCCTACAACTTTGAGTCTCCTGGAAATGACTCCTGCCGCACTCCTCATGACAATTCTTCAAATACGCCTAAGTATTTGAATCTCTTGACTCTGTGCAACTTTGCAACAACAATCCTTCACCCTTTCCACCTTAGTTAGCTACTTCTAAGGCTTTGGCTAGCCTGTGCACACCTTGCACGACTTCTGTCCTTGACTTGCACTTCAACAAAGATGAGAACAACAATATCCCTCCTGAGCTTCCAGAGATGAACTCTTAATCCTGTCGATGCACACCTTGCGGACGTTTTTCATTGCACTCCTTGCATGAACTCTTTCTCAGGAAGAGAAACAATTGAACCTCATTCTCTTATTCTCTCGGACTTAAAACACTTAACATGAAATCATACATACATAGCATAACAACAAATGCATGAAAAAGAGAATAAAGACAACCATAAGCATATCATTCAACATGTATACACAAAAAGCATTATAACACCATGAGTCTGAATCAAAGCTTCATATATTCATTCAGAACTTTTGTACATGGGTTCTTCTCTACAAACTCTCTGCTTCTTCTCCAATGCTAATGTGCTTAATCCTACAATCTCTGATTGATTCTGAGATACAAATAAAGATGAGGGTGTCTATAGTCATTTTCCCTCCAGCTCCTAAAACTGTCTAATCTAGAATTTAAAACTACCTACTTTTATTAACTGCATATAAATGCCTCTACATCCTATAGATGAGAGCTGATCACTCAAGATCTGTTTACAACTTATAAGTACGCCTTCTTAACTATCTCATTAATGTCTGCGCATCCAATTTTTTTTAAAAACACTACAAACATTTTCGACATGTGCCAAAAAATACGATGGCGTTTGTCCCACACTCGCTTGTTGTTGACGATGCTCCTGCATCAAAATCCCAACCCCACCTGAAAGGGGATGTGGTCAGTTGAGATATGTATGGCTCTATTGTAGCTGTGTTGATCATAGGGAAGACTGTCATCCCATGTGCGGGGGTGCTTTGTACATGCACAGGATATGCACAATCATCCAGTTGATGATCTCAGTTTGAAGATCTATCTGGGGGTGGAAGGTAGTGGATTTGGTGAGCTTGGTGTCTATCAGTGACCAAAGGCTCGACCAAAATGTGTTGAGGAACCAACTATCCCGATATGAGATAATGGTTTATGGTATCCCAAAATGTACCCACACTTGTTCAAAAAAGATCTTGGTAGTGGCCTTCGCTGTGATTGTCTTGTTGTAGGTGGCTAGAATCGCCATCTTGAAAAAATGATCAACAACCACAAAAACACAGTCATTTTCTCGCTTGGTGGGTGAAAGGCCCAACATGTAGTCCATTGAGATGGATTCCCAGGGTGTGTCAAGAGTAAGTAGAGGAGTGTATATGCCTTGTTTGTTAGTGGTTGGTTTGGAAATAGCCCAAGCAGTGAAGGACCTGATATACATGCTAACATTCTATCGAAGTTTTAGCTGGTAGAAATGTTGTTGTAGCACTTCGATTATATTTTCTACGCCAAAGTGTCCTGCCACCCGATTGTAGTGGGATTCCCAAATCAGCTTCTCTCACTCACTTGATGGAATGTAGGGATGGACCAAATTGCATGACAACCAATTTTGAAGATGGAAATTAGTGACAACTATGTTTTCCCCCAACATTTGGTAGGTGGTGGATAAATCAAGATCTTTCTCATATAGTTGGGGCCATCTGGAGGTCTTGTGGCCGAAACATTCTAGCACCATAGTAAGTGTCACGACTGGAGGTTGGTTAAGGAAATCAACAAAACATATGATACTTACTTTATTATACTTGATGTTGAGGTTGAACTGTTGCAAGTATGTGGACCACTTCTGATGGCAATCGTTCTGCAATTTTCCTTGTGTCTACATGAACTACAATGGCTTATGATCAGTGTGGATGAATGTCTCCTTCCCAAGAATGTAATTCCTCCATTGGTGGAAAGATTTCACAATGGAGTACAATTATTTGTCGTAAGTAGGGTACTTACGGGAAACATTTTATAGTGTCTCATTATGATAGGCCACAGGTTGGTCGTGATAAGTGAGAATTATGCTCACATCATAGTTTGAAGAATTTGTATTGATCTCAAAGGGATGTTGCAGTTCAGGTAATGAAATCACTGGGGTAGAGAAGAAGCACTTCTTCAAATCATCGAACGCTTATTGTTGGGACATGCCCCACACAAACGTTTTCTTACCACCACCCCTGGTTACTTGACTGAGGGCCCATACAATATGGGAGAATCCAAACAAGAACTTGCGATAGAAATTGGCAAGGCCTAAGAAGATATGAAGATCAATGAACATGGTTGGGGATGGATAGTCACGAATGACTTGGATCTTGACTGGATCCACATGCACACCATACTGATAAAAAAAGTATCCTAGGTGTTGGACCCTGTCTCTTGCAAATGATCATTTTTCCAAGTTGGCATATAACTTGTGCTACCATAGAGTGTGAAAAACCTATTGAATGTGCTAGAAGTGTTCTTCCCAAATCTTTCTATAGATGCTGATGTCATCTAGATACACCACTACAAAATAATTGGTGAAAGGACAAAACATATCGTCCATCATCCTCATGAAATTTATTGGGGAATTTTTCAAACCAAAGGGCATGACCATCCATTCAAAAAAACATTATTTTGACTTGAAGACAGTCTTCCATACATCCGTCTCTCTATTGGGACCTGATGGTAGCCAAAATTCAGATCAATTTTAATGAAGTATTTCCCCCCCTTGAGTTGATCAAGGAGATCGTCAATTCGAGGAATTGGGTATTTGTTCTTGACTGTGATTTTATTTAGGGAACGATAATCAATGCAGACTCACCAGGTTTCTGTATTTCTTCTACACAAGCATGATTAGGCTCCCACAAGGTGATGATATTGATTAGATGTGCCCCTTTTGGAGAAATTCTTGGATATGACACCTGATCTCCTCATTTTCTAATAGAGAGAAATGATAGATTGGCCCATTGGGTAGCAGTGCATCAGGGGTCATATCGATGGAATTATTGACCTAAGAGTGCAAAGGTACCCCATTAGTTGAGGAGAAGATGTCTTTGTATTATTCCACGACCTTATCCACTTTCTTCTGCTACGAGGAGAGGTAGATTGCATAGTCCATGGATGTGGCTAAAATATTTCACTCACTCTGAGAGCGAATCATGAATAATACAAACTTTCCAGTCTGAGAGATGACCTTCCTGCATTGCTTGGCATAGATCAATCAAATGGCACTAGGTGCGACTACCTCTGGTATCCTGTATAATTTCTCGTCCAAAGTAATAATAACATTGCGAGGCCTAGACTCATATACATCATGATTTTTCCGTAAATAAGGTTATCCCAAAAGAACATCATAAAATTCAAGGGGATAAACATCACACAATAACTCATCTTTGAAGGGCTTGATGTCGTAGGATAGGCAACACTGTTGGCTGATGCAAAGATTTCTTCCTGGGTGAAGCCATTCGATTGTGTAGGGTTGCAGGTGAAACATTATTGACAGGGTCAAACACTTGATGAAATCCACTGATATGAGGTTATTCTGGCTACAAATGTCAACGATGAAGCGTAGTGGGGTTCCTTTCACCCACATCTATGAATGAAAGAGGTGCTCACTTTCCTTTGGCTCATAATGTTCACCAGGTTGGATCTTGGTGGTAGCAATGATGGCACTGGGTTTCACGTCAATGATCCATCTCCCCTTTTCTGTGTCTAACTCAGAGTCAGAACCCACATATGATTCAAAGGGTTTCACCTCATCCACCAATGACTTCTTTGAGTGATAATCAATAATTTTATGCCATGGGATCTTATGGAAGTCGCACCACTTCCTGGTATCTTTCTTCATATTTCCATTGTCCTTATTTGTTTGTAGCTTAGACTGTTTGTCTTGAGGTTGTCCATCTTTGCGCTACCCTTTTTTCTATGGGTTGGGGCCCTTTCTCTACTTCTGCTGTGAGGGGTTCCCAGAACCAAACTATCGTGTCTTTTGTTTAATTTTCTACTGGAATTTGTCGACATATCGATAGGACGTGCCCAAGGATGAGGTGTAAAAAAATCCATTTCTTCCTAGATGTATATATGTAGACCACTGTGGTACCTGAGCACCATATTTCACTCAAAATATTTGATACTAGTTTGGTGTGAAAGGTATGGAAGATATTTGTGAACTTTGGCACTACTTGGTCCCTTTCTTTCCGCAATGTGGTCCATTTTGTATATGGGTCGTCATAACTTCCGACATGGTAGTATTGTTCCTTAATAATATCCTTGAAGGAATCCTAAGTGAGTGTGACTGTAAATAATGAGGGTTCCTCTATTTCCTTTTTCTCACAAAAAGTATCCCACCAATATTTGACACGGGGGACGACTTTGAAGGTGCAAAAGTAATATTTTCTCTATTCAAAAAATTATGGATAGAAAAATACCCTTCTAGAAAATTCAACCATTTTTCTACAACATCTGCATCTATCTGACCTTCAAATATAGGATTATCAAATTTGATCTTTACCTCTAAGGGGAGGGTGCCTCTTCTCGAGGAAGATAAGTCGCATGTTGGTAGCCGTTGAAGGATTTTCATAAAATAATCCATCATCTTGTTCCTCTGTTCCGCGAGAGATTCCTCAAAAAACAATTTGAAAGGATCTCATGTCTCGTCGTATTTATTTTCTCCCACCATGGAAGGTATATTGGGCATGCGAGAGATCTTTTCCTCAAGAGAAACAAGCTCGAGATCCAACCCTTTATACACTGATCTCATCGTGTACATGCACTAAGAATGACAAGCAATAGACCACTTTGATACCACTGATTCCGATTTTATGAGAAAAATGAAATGAACACAAATTATTATTATTATTATCATAGAGACAAAATGAACAATATCATAGATATAGTAAAGGCTTCTATTCAATAAACAAATATGTTGAAACTATAAAAACAAGCTTGTTAGAATGGTGGCGACTTATCTTTGAGAAGAGACGTGACGACTACAATCAGTCGCAAGAAGATGAGTACAATAAGGCTCTGAAATAATTTTTACAATAAACATGAATGAAAAAACCATAGACATCTAAAAACCTAACCCTAGGAGATGAAGTGTCAAAAGTCATATGGGCCCCGTCGGGGTAAGTTGGTACATCAACTTCCCAGATCGTAACATTTGCATACAATCTTTGTTTTAGGAACACAATAGATCATTGGAAAGGTATATCCTAGGACTACACAATATGCCATCAAACATTGACCCCATCTATAAATTTATTTTGGAAAGCCCTAAAAAAATTGTTTATGGCCTCAAAACAACCCTGGAAGTTCAAGATCCGAAAACTAGGAAAAAACCACCAAACTGAAAAATTTCCAAGATGAGCTAGTTGGAATAGGTGGGTGGCCACCAATATCCAAATGGGTCAAAGAGGGATTCATCCTTTGAGACAAAATTGTATAGATGTTTTTTGTTTTAGGCAGGTCACCATGGAGACTTGGTTGGTGGACAGTGGAGCTTCTCGTCATATGACAAGGTCACATAAATCACTCACTAGTTTGACAGAGGAGAACTCATGATTGCAAGTGAAACTTGGATATAATGTCAAGTATGTAGTCAAGGTACTTGGAAAAAATTCGTTTCATTTGAAGTCCGGAAAGCCTCTCAAGATGAGTGAAGTGTTGTATGTACCTAGACTAAAGAAGAACCTTCTTTCTATCTCAACCATGGATGACATAGGATATGTAATGGCGTTCGTTGATGGATAGATTCTTGCTTGGCCAAATTGATTGATTCTTTATTTAGTAGAATTCATTGGGATTCATGATGGAAGTATTTATAAGTTGACATGTATCCATCTTAGGCCCTGGTGCATGACAATGAGAATCTATGTGAGCTTTGGCATAGGAGATTGGGACACTTACATCACCAAGCCCTACTAGTATTGAGGAATATGGTTACAGTTCTTCTAGAGTTTGGAATTGAACACTAAGGAGTATGCAAAGTTTGTGCACTTGGAAAGGATGTCAAGGATGATTTTTGAAGTAGTGACAGTAAGTCCAAAGATATCCCAGACCTAGTACATTTATATGTGTGTGGACCAATGTTAGTTCCATCTATGAGTGGTTGATGGTATTGTGTAACCTTTATTGATGATTATTCCAGGAGAACATGGATATTCTTCATGAATACTAAGGATGAAGTTTTCAGTCGATTCAGGGAGTTCATAGCATCAATGGAGAATCATATAGGGAAGAAGATCAAAGTTTTGAGGTCAAACAATGGGGGTGAGTACACCTCCAATGAGTTCAATACTTTCTATAAGGAAGAAAAGATTAAGAGGGAGTTTATTGTTCCTTATAACCCACAACAAAATGGGGTTGCAGAGAGGAATAACTGGACCATAATTGAGGTGGTGAGGGAAATGTTACACGACGAGGATCTACCCATGATTCTATGGGAAAAATCATGCAACACTATAGTTTATGTTCGAACATGAGCCCTTATAGGATATTGGAGGACAATAATCCTAAGGAGGTGTTAAATCCTAGGTCTGCACCTCTTCCTTCTATTCCTCCAATCATCCCATCCATCCATTAACCTAGCTTCTAGTTAGTTTTTATTCATGGTGTGTTGAGTCATTTTGATTTGTTTTTTGTCATCTTTTATTTATTTTTTATTATTTCCTTTATCTTTATAAGGTCAATTCAAGTCATGAGTTGAATTAAATTAATAAGCCACATAACCATGGTTATGTCAGTGATGGATTACAAAAAGGATAACTTAGGCCTATTGATGAAAAACGAATTGATTGCAAGAATGCCCCCATTATTGCAATAAACTCACAAGAATTTTTTTATGAGTTTTATTGTTTTAAAAAATATTTAAAAGTTTAAATAACAGTGCCTTGGCACCCATCATGTGTTTACATCTCCCTGTGCACTCGAGATTGTGCACATTTCTACCTTGTTCAACTATCATTGCAAATTGCGTGCTAAGATCATGCATGTTTATGCCTTGAGCATTATTATTGCAAGTTTGTGTGTGGTTACCATTACAAGTGGTAAGTAAACCAAAAAAAAAACATACTATTGACCACCACTCTCCACAAAATAATCTAAGTCACGATGGTATGACCCCGAGAACGTTGGAAGTTGAAAAGAATAGAGCCAATAGGGCTCCAACTATCTGAAGCTATACCATAAATTAGATATATATTTATCATAGAAGAATGGTTTGACTTCATATGCACATTCAATGGACATCACACAAGAGTTTCCCTTATCTTCGTGCATAAATTACATGGGTTACAGACTCAACTCGAGGACACCACCATTCACATTATAGAGCACTTCACCACTGGAGCGTGCTCTCTCCCGATCAATGGTGAGAGATGGTTAAAAAAAGGTAAATTTCCAACTGAATTTTGCAATAAGTTTCTGGTGGAAGAACATCAAAACCCTGATTGGAGCCAGGGAATCTCAATCTCGTGGATTAAATAAGAGTGGAGGGGAATTTTGTCTGCAATTCAAAGGTATATCGCGGGAGAAGGTAGATTCTCAATCATTCATTGTTATCACATTAGGTTCCTCATGCATTTAAACCGTGACAAAGAAATAAACGTCCCCTTCTATTTGCTTAAAATCCTGACCAAGATGTCTAAGAGAATCCAAAATTACCTATAATTGGCTCATAGAAGCCTCTGCCACCAAGGGTTCATTAAAATAGTGGTTCTCTTTGCTTTAAGAAAATTGGAAATTCCTTGGACAAGTTTTCTGGTGTCTTTAGGGTTACAGGAACAACAAGAAGTTGATCCACAACTAGAAGAACAAAAGGATGAGGTTGCCTAGGAAGCTAGGGTTTCCCCTAAACCTGATATTTCATCCAAATCCACCCAACGAGCCAAAAATAAAACCTTACCTAAAAAGGGGAGGAATCGATCAGAGAAATCCATATCCATCACTCCACAAATGGAGGAGATTCCTCGAAGGAATTTGAGGTCCTCTACAACGAAACATAGGGAAATGGAAGGTGGTAAGGTCTATGTCAGAAACTATATCAAACGGGAAGAAGAACAAACCAATCAAGTAGGCCAATTGTTCCCTGAAAATTCTGAGGAGGAGGAGTAAAGAAGCCAAAACTCCCAAGTCAAAAACAAACAAACATAGGAGGAGTAAACAAGCCAACCCTAATATTGTTGTAGTAGAATTTGTGTCATTTGACACCCAAATTAAAGATTCCCCTATGGCCAAAGAGATCAAAAAGAGAAAGGGGAGCCAGGTCCTTGAAATGCCAAGAAAACCCAATAGAAAGAACAGGCTCACAAACAAGTTAAGGTTGAACTCCAAGGCATTGTTTACTCCATCCTTAAAGGAAAAAAAATCCCATAGTGATTGAATATCTGGATATTGAAGAAGACCTCTTTGAATTTTCCAACATGGAGGATATGGACATAGATACATTGAAATGGATGACAGGGGACAAGACCAAGAAGAAATGTAGTGAAGGGGAGACCTATGGTGTCAAATATGTTGCTGTGAAAACATAGTAAATTATTGATCCAGAACCAAAACCATATGTGGTGGACACTGGCTCAAACCCTGAGCAGGATTTCGATGACAAAAACCCATATGCAGAGCTGGCCCCTGAGAAGGTTCCACAGGATATCAAACCAGAGATAAAAGGGAAAATGTTAATGGTGTAGGAACCTGTAAGAGACACCACTGATAAAAAACCTAAGAAATAACCCAGATATGAAATGAGACCAAGGAAATCCAATCTTTCCATCGACCTCAATAAACATGTTGCAGAGGAAGAGCATGGGCTAAAAATGGAAGAAAAGTAGAGGCAAAAATCAAGCAAAAAATTGAAGCTGACAAGGACATGGATGACAACAATCTACATATTCAAACTCTCAAGCAACAAAATAATAACATGAGGCGGAAAATCTAGGATTTGCAACAAAAAAACCTGACTCTTGAGATGCAACACACAAAGCTACAGAGAAAATATCAGAAGTTGCAAAATAAACTCCAAAAAACCTACATGTTCTTGGAGGAGATTATCTAAATGTCTATTTATGTCAAAAGGTAAAAGAAATCAAACCTGTGCTAGCTTGATCTACCACTTTTCATATTTTGTCTCTGGTTATTGGCGTACATGGGAATTATTGCAAAGTCAAATGCCAGTTATAACTTATGAATATTCTTGTTATGCATCCCTTCCACTTCAGTTATCAACAATAGTTCCATTTTCACCGATAGAATGTTGTTTGGGTTTAGTTAGAGGTACTACTACCACTTGTCATAAATTGCTGATTTTTATAATAAAAATGTTTTTGGTTAAGGTAGAGTGATGGGGAGTTATCCCTATGAACTAACACTTGAAGTCAACTCCACTCAGTTTGAAGAAAATTTTACAAGTTGTAATTAGGAAGTAACATTGAAGTTGGTATCTAGAGGATCTAATTGTAATGTAAAGTGGAACTTCATAACTTAGATCCTAGATATGTAATCAAACCCTCTCTAGATGGACATAAATAGATGAATATTTGAATGCAAAAGGGTTTAGTTTTGTTGGGGGTATGAAGCATCAAGAGTTGGTTGTGCTTTGAAGTATCAAACTGCTAAGTTTTTCGACCCGGTGAATATAATTTATGGTGATAGACTGTTTTCTCTTCAAATCTTGTTTGTCTTATTAGCTTATCTGAATGGAAATTGAAGCATTGTTTCTTTTCCTTTCAGCTATTGTCTCAATGAAATATTTATTGTCTTACAACCATATTTCAGCGATTGTTCAGTGAATTGTTTATTGCCATACAACCTGTTTGGAGAATTTGTGTTTAGATACATCTTTTGGATTTGAAATATCATTTTAAGTCTAAAAGTTCATACAACAAGTGAAAAAATGCATGCTTGTTATTATTTCCTTTGTTTTTATCTTTATATATTTATCTCTTTACCAAAATGCATGCCACCATCTAAGGAAAACCTTGTAATTGATGATTTTTGATTAGCCCAACTAAATCCCTTTCCTTGAAACCCATCTATCAGCTAACCGTCAAAACCAATAAACATCATTCATAAAAAACCAATCTTTACAACAACTGAGGTGGCCTAGCTCTGCCCTTAGAAGTCAAGTGTAGACCTTAGGACCAACATATTCGTTAGGTTCCATAAGAACATACGATGAGTTAGAAAACACCTTCTTGAGATAATGGAGCGAGAGGAAACATCACCTTTATTATTTAACCGAGTTCAGAGCTCAAAGAAAGAAAAATTCAGAAACAATTCTCGAATTCACTCATAGATTTAATAAATTATATAATAAAATTCCAGCTGAGGTTAAACCTTCCCAACCTGCAACAAAAGTGAGTTTCGCAGGGGATTTTGAGCCCAACTTTGCCCTACTATTGAGGGAAAGGAGATCTGTCGACCTCAAAAGAATGTAGGATGATGCTATAGAAATCAAATCAAATATGATGGCATCGAGAAAGTTAAAAGCTAAAATCAAAATGGGAAATAAAGAGACCAAACGATTCAGAGAACAAGCAGGACCCTCTAGATCTGGGAAGTTTGCGGAAGATAACATGGATGACTTGGCTAAAATAATAAAATAATTATCCAACAAGATCTCCAGAATAGAATTAGACCAGGATAAACCTGATCCTTTTGCTAGGAGAGACTTCAAAAGGAATCCCAATCCACAGGCCCAGCAGAGGCCAGTAAAAAATGAAGATCAAAAAATCAAATCCCCTTTTAAAACAATTTTTTTTTTGCAAAGTGATGATACACAAGACTTTGAGGGGTTTGAAGAAGATATAGATAACCTCAATGATAATGATCAAGAACATCACCTGACCAGACAAGATTACGAAAGGTCTTTAGATCAAGAAAATTTGTTTGGAAGCAAGGTAAGTATGAATAATATGGGAGATTTTGAATATCAAGGAATCGCCGACACTATAATGGCTGAACTGCAACATAAGTATAATTTAAGGCCTAGAAATAAAATTTTACAACTGATCCACCGAAAAATATCTTGTTAAGAAAGAAAATGAATGAGGCAGCTCAACCATCCGCTGAAACGCAAGATGCCAAAACAAAGATAGTTGAATCACAAGCTACTAAAATGAAAACAATTGAAATGCAAATGGCTAAAACAAATACTTTTGAAACAAAAGAAACACAGACCAACATGCTAGAAAAGAAAGAAACAAAGATCCCAACCAGAGAAGATGAAAAGACAATTGAGAGTTTCAATCTAGAAAATGAAATTAATAAAATCAAAATTCTAGTACCTTTGGTTGAACTAGCTAAAAATTTGACGTATAGAAAACAAATTTCCAAGATGATAAATTTCTCAGATACTGAAAGTCATGCGGATACCATTAATTTAGAAGATGATATTCCTACTATAATGTTTGGTCCGCATATTGAAAATGCCAAAGATCCTGTCGCTCCTTTCTATATTACGTTGACTGTGCATGATCACCTATTACATAACTGTATGTTGGATTCTGGAACCTCCCATAACTTAATGCCAAAAGTTATAATGGAAAAACTGGGTCTTGAAATTACTAGACCATACCGAGATCTGTATTCTTTCTATTCAAGGAAAGTTAACTGTCTTGGTATGATTAAATATTTGGTAGTTAATCTTGCATAGATTCATGTGAAAGATATTCTCATGGATGTAGTCGTTGCTAATGTTCCTGCGAAGTATGGCATGTTGTTATCCATGTATTGGGGTGCCAAGATTGAAGGATCACTTCAATTGGATATGATGTATGCTACGATCCCGATTTTCGGTGGACAGTTCACCCGTCTTTACACAAAGACAAGGTTGGCATATATTGTAAGTGACCCGTAGAACCCAAATAATTACCATGTATATGTCGTAGATCGGGATTTAGGAAACTGTATATTATCAATTGATGATGGTTTCGATGAATGTATAGAAGAAAGTTGTACAGAACAGAGTTGTACAGAAAAAGTAAACACAAAATAAAAAATAGAAAAAACAAACAAAAATGTAAATAGTGTAGGAGTTTGGAAAATGTTTTTTGATGGTGCTTCATCCTGGGAAGGAGCAGGAGTCGGGGTGTTGTTCGTCACACTTGGAGATGAATTAATTATTCCTTTATCGTATTGATTGCAGTGGGATATTTATTAAACAAATAATGCATGCAAATATGAAGCTCTGGTCTTAGTATTAGAAGCTTCCAGGAAATTAAAGATTGAAAATCTAATAGTTTACGGTGATGTAGAACTGATTGTAAGACAAATTAGGAAACAATATCAAGATAAACACCCAAGGTTAAGGTCGTACAAAAACTATGTCTGGGATCTGATAGAAAACTGTTTCTCATCGTTTAATATCCACCATATCCCCAGGATAGAGAATCAACAAGCTGATTCTCTAGCGAAAGTGGCTGCGACTTTTTCGCCTCCCACTGTTTTAAATTTAATGGACCACATAGAAATGAGGCATAGGCCTTCAATACCAAATACTGTACATCACTGGAAGTTCTTTGAAGACAATGAGCGGATCAAGCAATTTCTAGAAATGGTCGATGAATTTTCTGAAACACACATTGACCGGGAAAATCAGAATGACCCTACTTGGATCATGCAGGAAGGTGAAGATCCTTGGGAGTTCCAAGATAGGATATCTAATCACTGCATGTTGGTGTTGAAAAAAAATCGGATCCCTAAAGGTTTGATTCCTTTGGAAAGATTATTCGATCATGACAATATTCCCCTAAAGTCTACTTTGCAACCTCAGCCTAAAGAGGTTGAAGATTGTAATATATGCACCAAGGAGACTCCTAAGCTGGTAAAGTTATCTAAATACCTCTCAAATGAAACAAAAAGAAATTATTCTAAGTTACTCAAGAAATACAAAGATTTCTTCGCCTGGTCTTATGATGAATTGAGAACTTATGATACCACTGTAATCAAGCATAAAATCCCTTTAAAGTAGGGCGTCAAACCTTTCAGGCAGAAGCTAAGAAAAATAAATCCTATACTATTGACTGTGATAGAAAGAGAGGTAAAGAAAATCTTGGATGCAAAGATAATTGTTCCACCTAGGTATTCTGAGTGGGTATCCAATTTAGTTCTAGTCAGGAAGAAAAATGGTGAAATCAGACTTCGCATGGATTTCGAGAACTTAAACAAATCATCCCTTAAAGATAATTATCCACTACCTAAAATGGATCATGTTTTAGAAAAAGTGGTCGGAGATAATATAATGTCTATGATTGATGTCTTTTCAGGTTACAATCAAATTGTAGTGCACGAAGACGATAAAGAAAAAGTTGCGTTCACCACCTCATGGGGTACTTTCATGTATGATAAAATTCCATTCGATCTAATGAACGCCAGAGCCACTTTCCAATGAGAAATGGACATCGCATTTGTCAGTAAGAGAGATAATTTTGTCATTGTTTATCTTGATGATTTAATTGTTTTCTCTAAATGTGATGTAGAGCACTTGGTACACCTCAAACAAACGCTCGAGAAATGTCAAAAATTCAGTTTTTCTCTGAATCCCAAGAAATCCCATTTTGCAATGCAGGAAGGTAAACTCTTGGGCCATATAGTATCTAGATATGGAATCAAAATCGACTTGAAGAGGTTTGAAGCTATAGATACTATCAATATTCCTAGGAACATAAAGGAAATACAGTCTTTTCTACGAAAAATATTTTTTTTGAGAAGATTTATTCCAAACTTCGCTGAAATTGTTAAATTGATCACAGGTATGCTCAAGAAAGACAGTGAGATCAAATGGACAACCGAAGACAAAGCATCCTTCAAATGAATCAATAAATTTATAGGTGAAGCACCAGTGCTAGCCAACCCAGATTATACAGAGGAGTTCTTGATTTTTTCGTTTGCTTCTGAGCATACTATTGCGACCGTGCTCTTACAGAAGAACGGTGAAGGTTTTGAGCAGGAAATAGCATTTTTCAGTAAAAGTCTCAAAGATGTAGAGTTGAGATATGATATACTATAAAAACAGGCATACTCAATGGTGAAAGCCCTCAAATATTTCAGAACATATGTGCTTCATTCCAAGGTGATTTACTATGTACCTACCGGTGCGGTCAAGGATATATTGGTTCATCCTAACAATGATGGGAAAAGAGGCCGATGGTTAGCCAAAATTCAATAATTTGACCTTGAGGTGAAACTGACCAAACTCGTCAAGGGTCAGGGTCTGGCTAAGCTATTAGCTGAATCAAATTTCAAAGCACTCAGAATAAATCATCTGCAAGATTATGGAGAACTTCCAGATATAGAAGAGTTTGATGTGGAGACTCATGAAACTCAGATTCAAGACAAATTCTCTTCCGCGGCTTTGTATAGTGACATAGTTTCCTATCTCTTGATTCTTTAGTGCCCTAATGATATGACTCCTTCCAAGGCGAGGATGATAAAACTGCACGCGATAAAATACTTTATTATTAACAATCAATTGTATTGGAAGGATCCCCTAGTTTTTTTGCTAAGATGTCTAATAGAAGCTAAAACAGAGGATGTTATAAACGAGTTTCATGAAGGAGTGTGTGGAGGGAATCACGCTTGGATATATAGGGCCTATAAAATCCTGAGAGCTGGATATTATTGGCCGAAGTTATTTACAAATGTGAATACTAAATTCAGAGCCTGTAACCCCTGTCAACTATTCTCAGGCAAACAAAATATTCCCGCACTACCCTTGATTCCGGTCAAAACAAAAGATCTGTTTCAACAATGGGGTCTTGATTTCATTGGAGAAATCCATCCTCATTCAAGTGCACAACATAAGTGGATTTTGACCACTACTGACTACTTCACCAAATGGGTAGAGTCCATTCCCACACGAAATGCTACAGACGCAGTGGTGATCAGTTTCTTAGAGGATACCATATTATCGAGATTCGACTGTCTACAGAATATAGTTACTGATAATGCCCAAGATTTCAAATCCATGGATATGGTAAGTTTTTGTCAAAAGTACAATATTGTGCTAGGACATTCCACGGCCTACTATCCCCAAGGAAATGGACTAGACGAATCGTCGAATAAGAGTCTAATCACCATAATTAAAAAAGTGCTAGCTAAAAATAAGAAATCTTAGAATGTTCATTTGAAATACGCTTTGTGGGAAAATAGAATAGGCACTAAGAAATAAATTGGAATGCCCCCTTTCCAAATGTTGTACAGTACCGATGTGGTCCTCCCTATAAATCTTGCTCTTCCAATAATGTAACTCTAGCAAGACTCGAACGACGAACCTAATGATGTTACCAGAAGGATAAACTAGTTGATTGAAGTACATCAAAATAAGGCTGAAGTGGACGAGAAACTTCAAAAATATCAAGACAACATGAAAGCCCTGTTCGATAAAAAATCTAAAGATAGAGAGTTCCTCCTTGGTGACCTAGTGTTGAAATGGGATGCTAGAAAGGAAGATGCTGGAAATCACGACAAGTTTGATCACATATGGTCTGGACCTTTCAATATCATTGATTTAGAGGGAAAGACTTCATTTCTATTAGAAAACCTCGACGGGAAAATCCTTAACACCCCTATCAACGAGCACTTCCTGAAACACTTCATGCAGTAATCGGATTCCAAACTCTCATTGTACATACCGGTTTGATTTTCATATTTTGTTTGCAATTCTTCATTTCTTCGATAAGTGTTTGCTTTCACTGTAAATAAAACTAGGTTTGTTGATTTCATATAAACAAAAATATGAAAATAGGCAATGCATAGAGTTATGGTCTGTAGAAGTTCTTGACATTTCTCACGTTTATTTTCAAGCAGGATACTTGCTGATAGTCGATAGCTAGGATGTATCAGAAATCAACACTCACTTTTCAGGACATGGGTTTTCTCTCGAAACAGGTGACGAATAAATGGTTTACTCAGTTGAAAATACAAATAAAATCTGAGGTATGAGCTTCTACCCAACTGACTCAAGTTAAATTTTCAAAGGGCTATCACTGAGTATGAAAGAAGTCTCATATGTATAGATATTTTGACCTAATCCACAACCAAAGGAATATAAAATTACAGTTTAATTATCAAGAGTTTTCTCTGAATAAAATAAAACTAAAATTAAAAAAATGAAATAGAATTCATAATAAGAAAATAATCAATAAAAAGGCCCTAAAGAAAAGTTCCAGAATCGATAAACAAGATTGCGTGGGAAGGAACATGTTTGCAATAGAACATTTGAATCCTCATTGTGTTTTTTCCCACTTATCCTCGAATTGTATTGTCCTGTGATTCTAAATACCTTTCCATGGTCTTCATAAAAGAAAAAGGGCTTCACCTTAACTCTAAAAACCCATAAACATGTCTTCAAAATAATGTTAGGCGAAAATTTATATGCCCCTCTTGATTTAACTAAGAGAAAGTATGTTTAGGCTAATCCTGACTACTTTATCCCTTCTAGAAGATCTAAATCCATTAGTTTCGCTCAAGGAAAATCCCTAGAAAAGAAAATCTCCCTATGAGAACATTTTTGTAGGTGAAGGTGTTTTGAAGGTCGGAAGAGGATTAGCCCAGAGTAATCAAAGTGAGTTAACAGACCTCCGTTGCTAAATTATAAACAAATATCGTCCCTGGTTTATTACATACAAATTTATTGCCCCCACTTCATGTTTTAAAAATATAAGACAGATGATGAAAGGAAATTCATAAAATTATTGCCCCCATCTAGTCCAAAAAATAGAGATGATGAAAGAAAATCCATTAAATGATTGCCCTCATTTCATCATTTAAATGCAAAATGACTAATTGAAGTTGTGAAAGAAAATTCAATGAGAGAATTAGATAACTTCACCGGGGTACTGAATAGACTCGTTGGTAGTGAAGCAATGTCTATGATATCTGCAAGGCTATTATACATGTATTATAATGTACTCTGGTAGTTAGTTCTCTTTTCGGAAAGATTTACATTCTAATCCTATGCAGGACTCCCTAACTAAATCATTAAAATTGTTTTTCCTTGATGCGAACAAAATCGAACAGAGTCTAATAGATCAGTTAAAGTTGTTTCGATTATCT
The DNA here is from genome assembly GCA_009831015.1 of Picea engelmannii. NCBI lineage: Eukaryota > Viridiplantae > Streptophyta > Pinopsida > Pinales > Pinaceae > Picea > Picea engelmannii. The sequence continues at coordinate 386,006 of ML788600.1, forward strand.
TAAGAAAATCTTAATACAGTTTTAAGAAAGAGGAATTTCAAATAGCTTAGCTAAATGTCATGATTTGATGTGTTTTGAAAGTTTTCTAAGTTTCAATTGATTTTTTTTTTCTCAGTGTGATCTTTTCCCGAATGTGTTTCACAAAAATGCAATAATGACTCCATTTACCCAATAAAGGAACTTGGTATATTGTTCTTATTCATCTCGCAGGGAGACGCGATCCCTAGATGGAGCCCATGTTGGAACACATATAAATTTCTGAACTTTAGTATTTAAATAAATTATGTTCCCATTTAAAATAAAATAGTGCACAATTGATTCTCGTTGTTGATGAAATATTCCATCAAATCAAATGATCCTAATCTCTTAGAAGTTATGGAACCGCCTACTCGTTAAAGAGTCAAATATCTATAGAATACTTTGAAATTTCAGGTTTCAAAGTTTTGTAGTTCAGGTGTTTCAACATGCCTCACTTCCAAAGTCTCAACACGCGAAAAGCATTCCAAAGGTCCAAGTCACCACACACATATACCCTTTAATATCTGACATATCTTTCCAGAAATGAACTGTCAGAATTTTAAATGAAGTTAATCGACCAAACTAATGAAGTAATAAATACTTAAAAAGAAACTAAAATCCAATTAGAAAATCGATAATAATTTCACGATTTCAGAAATTGGGTCTTCACCATCTATTGTATCACTAATATCCTGAAGCTCGAACTCCCAAAATGTCTTAAGCTTTAATCTGGGTTAATTAAGGATTAAAAATGATTAACGATTAATTAATTACATCGCGATTCTCATTTCGAAAGTTGTATCATGAAATGTTATAGGATATCCGAAGATCCGAAATTATGAAATTTACTTAACGATAAGTGCAATTAACTGATGTATTAATGATGATTACCTCGTAATTAATCTTTTGATGAATCATAACGTGGATAAATTCAATTTTCATCTATGATTTTCCCGATCATGAACCACCAGACGTTAATGGCATTAATAATCAATATACGACAATCATTTCGAATAAGATCTCAAAACACCGCATAAATCTTTTCCATGAAGGAAAGTAAATACATTGTCAGTGAAGGTATGCGTAAATTGATACACTTAAGGTGAAAACGATATTGAAGTTTGAACTCTATTTGCATTTTCACAGAACATCAAGCTTAACGAGATAACAAGTCAGTGCATTTTCTGTGACAGGTAACACAGTGTTGGGTTTACTACTATCATGGCTCCGTGAAAAATAGTTGAAGGGACTGGTGAGAGTTCGAGACAGAAAACATATGGCTTTTCCAACACTTCGCCCAGAAGCATAGACACCATTAAATCCTAGACACAGGTATTCAATATTATAAAACATGAATTGGTCAACTTCCCAGATGATTCAGGTGATGAGGAGACAAAGACCCTGACTACCAAATACAAAATTGTTGCCCAATCAGAGCTACATAAGATAGCAACGAGGCCTAGTCTCCTACCTTACAATGACATGATTGGATGGGCGCTGAAAAACATCGATATCCCGACCAGGACCATATTCAATTCACAAAAGGCCGCAGTTGAATCTTTCCAGCCAGAACATCTACAAGTAATGTACAAATTGTCTCCAACACCCAATTTCATTTACAATGTCGACTTCCTAAGGGACTTTGACAAGAAGGAATGCGCCCAATATGGAAGAAACCTGCCCGACTTAATTAAGGATTGGTGCTCTCTCCCTGAGAAGTTCAGAGCCGACTCCCATGTCATATACATAGTTTCCACACTAGAGCCTCACATGATGTATGTAACAATGATGATGTGTAGACTCTATGGGAGGGAAAACATAGCCCATTTCTTATTACCGTGGGTGCCTGTTATGCAGACAGTAGCAGACGGGTATTATTTTGATTTGGCCAAGATGTTATCAAACAATCTGGTTAGAGAGATTATAGAATATCAATCACTTAAAGCTAAGGGGAAACCTGCCCCATTTTTCATGTCGGCTTACATCATGGACGTCGTCTGTTTTATGACACCTTTTCCTCTGATGGGATGGAAATGGACTCCATCTAGTGTCGAGCCCATACCTGTTTATCATTTAAAACGTTGGGAAGATAAAGCCAAAGATTTATTCTACGAAATCTGCAACTGGGTGGTGGTGTCGATGCATACTGCTATATATGATTACCCACCTCCCAGGATTTCTGATAAAATAGTGGCTAATCTGGGCAATATAGTTGATTGGTACATTAAAGAGCATTTCTCCTATATTAGGGTTTTTGGTTGTTCGGTTCCTCCACATGATCTACCTAAATTTTTACTATATCAATCGGTATGCCGCGAAGTATCACATCAAACTTTGCATGGGGGAATTATTAAGGAGATGAAAGCAATACATAAAAGGGTATGGCCCTCGTTTCCCATGCAGATTGGTATGTTTTCTCTGTTGGATTTCAACCACTCGAAAGTAGAAGTCCTGGACCTAGAATAAATCAAGTTGGTCAATATCGAATTCAAGAAGCGCGATCCGCAAAAGGTTGTAGGTAATCAAATGGCCCTCTACAATTTGAAAAGATATGAACATGAAGATTCTCCTCAGAATGAAATATTCCTAGGAGAAAGTTCCTATCTGGAGCTCTTGATTCAAGTTCAAGATCTGACTCTAGATAGATTGGTTGAGTTTTATAACTTCTAGAAGCATCGAAGAAATAGCCTTCCCAAATTATTGCAGGGAGAAACCCTGACACCTCCAGCTGCATAGAGAATCGAGACCCAGAGCGCTGAAATAGGGAGCTCAAGTGGAAAGGATTCTCAAGAACATATGGATAAAACCAAGGTTTTGATTCATGTGGAGGACACTGCCTTGACAAACCCAAAAAGTGATCAAGATAAATATCAGGATGAAGCCTCGATAAAAAAGGGGGAAGAACAAACACCATTCACACCAAGCAAGTCAGCTATTGACACAGTCGAGAAACAACCGCCCACCGGGATCAACAACCCCATTCAATCTATCATGCAGATACAGTCTAGTAGAGGGAACCCTAGCACCGAAGTGGTATTCATAGAGGATCTCATGCCTATTCTGGTAGAAGATATGCCCCCTTCCAACATCTTCTTTAGCAAGAAGAGAAAGGTTGTAGTAAAAGGAGAAATACATAAGAGGAAGGGTGTGCATGTCAAGAGACATAGAGTAATGTATGATGGACAAGCCCAAGAAGAAATAGATTTTTCTACGGACTAAGTAGATTCATTAGGACCCTTTTCCACTGCAAACTGGTTTTCGGTGGGCAACCTGAAGGAAAAGTTAAAGCAGAAGGATCTGTTGGTGATCCAGTTGCAGGACAAAATAAAGACTGTAGAGCAGGGAGTCAAGAGCGATATGACGAAAGGATTTGAGCATATTGGAGCCCACGATAGGAAATAAATTCAAGAGCTCAAGATCAGCCTTGATGACATGCAAAGAAATTCATAGGCAAGCAAGGAATTGGTAAAACATTTGCAGGTGAAAATAATCCTGATCAAAAAAGAAGTAGTGGATATATCAACCTTTCAGGCCCAAGCTTTAGAGGTACACGAGAAGCTAGGATCAACCCAGCAAAGCCCTTTGACTAAAATAGAAGGAATTCAAGACTATTATCGATTGGTAGAATGCTCTTTAGATAATATTTTTCACAAAAGAGAAGGAGGCCACTACAACTAGAGTGACATTCTAGGAGGTTGCCTTGTCATCAACAAAGGAGGAGGTTTCCAGGGCCACCAGATTGTCCCTCTTAGAACAAACCCGAGGAGATATAATACTTAAGAAATGGGAGGCTAATATAGTTGAAAGTAAAATATTGGCCAGGGAGGTGAAAAGAGCTTATGAAGAAGCATTCTATTCTCTTGACAAAGAGTCACTGTACATGGGAAGAGACAATATATTTGAGGCCTTGGGAGAGATTGATATGGAAAAAAATCAATCTGATTTCAAAGCAAGTATGGAAGAAGTCCGGGATTAAATTTTACAATTGAAACAAGTTGACCTTACTCTGATGAATAAATGGATAGACAACCCAAGCTTAAGACTGCGTTCTCTATATCTAGAAGCTAGGAGTGTGGAAGATACGTTGCCTCATATAGAAAGGAAGTTTTATACCTTTGAGGAAAATGATACCATAGAGCCCTTCAGGCTAGTGGTGCAATTCACGGGCAGATCCATTCAGTGCGTCGAGCAAGGGGAAAGACAACACGTATGGGAACAAATGATGCATAGGTCATGATTAGAGACCAGCTGTCTTTTGAGCTGGAGTACGGAAGAAAAAAGAAAAAACCGTCTATGCTAGTATGGCGAAGAGATAGGGGAGATGCAAGTGAAGCGTTTCAAATTTCTCATTTTGTAATTTTAATTATTCTAGAAATAAGGAGAATTCCAACTGCTTAGGGTTGAGAACCTTTTGTATAAATACATATTTCAAAGATTAAACACATGTTTCTTCTTTCCATATTGTAACTAAGAAAACTCATCCTTTGTGAGTATTAATACAAGTGCAGACAGGGATTCCAAATTTTGCACAGTTTGAGCTATCTGCCCCCTTTGTATTTCATACTTCTAATTTTTTGTATGTTACTACTTGTTAAGTGAGTGGTTGCAACTTAGTACAACGTCTACTGTAATCACATTTTATCAGTTATTTGATAAGCAAGCAGTTTTTCCTCTTTATTTTCTATTAGTAAGTACAAGACCTGCAAGCTACTTGGATCACTATATCTTATGTCCTTTCAAGGGTGCATTTTACATTTTCTTCTACTATGAGCAAGGTAATATTTATCTATCATTAATACCTCATTTTTCTTAATAGTTTTGTAAGTTTTCCCCCATATATCTTGATTTTATTAATTGACTCAGACAATGAAACACGACCTCTGTCCTGTTCTGTTATTAATTTCATTTGAGGATTTAATCTTATATAATCAACGAAAGAAAAATCACCTTCTAAAACAATCATTAAATTCCTGATGCCTGACATTATTCTTTGAGCCTTAAGTTTAATATCAAGAACAACAATAAGTTTAGGTAGAAAAACCATGAAATAAAGTTAATAGTTATTCTGATCCTAGATATATGAATAGAATCATACTACCAATAATAAAACAATGAAAACTCGTAGGTAAAAACCTAGTTAATAAACCATAGATTTATTCGGATAAGAAACTTGTATGGAAGATAACAAAGACTCATCAAGATGAAATATATATAATTTGAACAGGAATCGTTACAGGGTTCAATATATATAATTTCAAAGGGAATTGTTACAGGGTTCATCAAGATACAATGTATATAATTTGAAAAGAAATCGTTACAGGGTTAATCAAGATACATTATATATAATTTGAAAAGAAATCGTTACAGGGCTCACCAAGATACAATATATATAATTTGAAAAGGAAAACATTGCAGGTTAAAAAAGGTTTGGTAAAATACACTATATATTTCCAAAGGGAACTCATTACAGAATTTAACGAGATACCCTATGTATATATTCGAAGTAAAAACATTACATATTGTATAGAATCTAACGAGCAAAGACCATTTATGTCCAACAAGGGAAATAAAAGTAAAGAAACTAGGGAGATAAATAACAACTGTATATAAATGAAAAAGAATCAATAAACATAGTATTACAAAATAATAAAATGCATAGGCATCAGTCCTGAGTCACAAACTCTCATAATGATTATACAAAATTATTTAGTCAACTAGATATAATAATAGAACAATCAAATTTGCGGTTCCAAACTCGAATTTATTTAAGGATGGAACCCATATACCTTTCTAAGCAAAGGTATTCATGAATCTCCATGGTACCAACCTCCTTGATACCTGTACAATAACAACGAACAAGTTAGGATGTTGTACAAACTTATTTAGGAAAACATAAGTTTTATATACAAATAAAAGACTAATTTACCATGGATGAACAAAATGTGCTTGTATCTCCATCCATCTATACCGAGTATACAGGGTGGTCGAATAGATGATGGGTACCCTCACAAGAAATAAGAAGGGTCCATCATTGGTTAATTAACCAAGAATAAGTGTGTCAAGATGTATGAAAATATTACAAAATATAAACTAAAGAACAATTACTACTCTGTGTGAGACACAACATTCATTTTAACATGAGTCCTAACTAAGTTCAAGTCAAATAAATGATTTGAACAGGTTCTTTGAACCACAAATTTTCATGGAATAACAAGGCTCGCATGATAAGTCCCTAAGTCTAAGGGAAAACCATTTGGACCAGAGGCTAACCGAAAGTGAAATATTACCGCGACCAAAATACAACACTAAACATTATATAATAGATATACATAGAAACAATAAGTTCTCTATTGCAAATGTTGTGGAGACATTTAGACAGAGCCAACGAAATAATGATTACCCATCACCGTGAACTAATGGATCAGATAATAAAAATGTACATAGAAACAAAACAAGTAAAGAAGTTAGTAATATATTACCAGCTTAGGGATGACATAACCAACCGAAATCCAACGACGCTATGAACTCTTAGCACTCACACAATAATAAAGTGAAGTGAGTTTCTGGACCATCAACTTCTAGATTATAACTAAAGGAGCTCTAAAAAATATATGAGAGAGTCATGTGAAAACCTTAAAATCTCTCAAAGTAAACGCGAAACAAAGAAAACAAAACCGTGAAGTGTAAAATGAGCCAAATCCGGGAGAGGTCGGAAGGGTTAAGGTCCTGACAAGAAACCATAACACTTGGAAACAATACGACCCTACGTGTGTACTTCCCAGAGACAGATGCCGAGAAACCATCATCTTGATATGGTAACCCACAGGTGGTGCATGCAAGATCATTGCATGATAAATACACCATATGATATGTTGGTTAATGAATAAAAGTTGGTGAAAAATTCAATTAAGGAATGGTACCCATACGAGTTTAACGTCCTCGTAAAACTAGACAATAACTCTACTTATGCCAAGTGTTATCCATTGAAAGATACAACATAACCTATGTTAATGTATATCAAAACCCATATTAATAGGTGATGTATTTTGAAACCCATATTAATATATGTTGTGTATTGAAAACCATCGTATATTAGAACTTGTATTAATATATGTTGTAAAATGAAACCCAATATTGTATGACGATACAATGAAATAGCATTGGTTGATAATTATGTGAGATACTTCAACAAGGATTATATAATACAAAACGTCATATGCATATAAAGTATGATATGATTAAAAGATATGTTAACAAGGATTTAGAGTCGAGAAGAAATGTTAGCCATTATACGCATATAAAGTATGATATTATTAAAATCTATGTCAATAATAAAATATTATTTGGAATTTAAGGTATGTGACACCCACTATACAAAAGGTTCTTCGACTGTTATGGATTGCAACGAAATTTCTTCTCTTTTCATTCTCCCAAAAAATATTTGGAAATAAATACACTTTCTAATCATTGCATATTAATCCTTAAAAATGGTTTGTCAATAATAACCCTCTCTAATAATTTTGTGTGTTGTAGTTGTAGATGAAAAATTTTCTCTAAAAATTCCTTCATGAAATTCATCAATCACCTTTTGGGCTTTCATTCAATCATGCATCTTAGCAACATTCCATCAAAATTTCTTCAAACAACTATTTCAACAACTAGACATACTAACTTGCCTTCATCTTTAATGCCCTTGTTTCTTTTGAAGACATACCATTTGGGAATTTCCCATATTTTAGATAGAAGATGATATACTTATACCATTATGACATGGATTATGATTCTGTTAAAATGTATATAACCCCATTTAGTGCATTAGTCCTGTTGATGAAAAGGAACACATGTCCTGATACCAACATTTTTTAATCTTTCCAGTATAAGGAAAGATAGCCATGATTATTACCCTATGTTTATAGCCCTTTTGCAAAATTACCAATTAACCTTCAAGATATATTCTCTTGAGATCAATGTTGTTTTTTATATTGATTTATGATAAATAAAAATAAATAAAAGATATCAGAAATATAAACAGTTTGATGAACAATTATAAAAATAGAAAAATCTGAAATAAGATCATACACATAATCCTAAATGAGACCTCAAAACCATCAAGTTATTTTATTCATTCAATTCTGAAACACTTCCAAATATATTCTTTCATACCCACTAGGAAAACACTTATAAGTCAAAGGTTACATCATCATAGAGACAATTGGTGCGTCCCAAGTAAAAACAAGACTCATAAATAAATTTATCAACATGACACAATTTGTGACTACTTTGAGTCTGCACAAAAATCCTAATTAGCACTAGAAACTAATTCAAAAATCCAATAAAAATTTACAGACTATCAGAAACATATGATCAACCTTTTAAGCATGTAAATAATCAATGCTTCTTGGTACTCTTTGTTATATCGTTATTTTCCACTATACATGCATATGATGACTCATTGGCCTATATTACATCCCTTTCCTAGCTTGCATGACTTAAATTCCCTTTTTCCTCCTCAAAAATTTATTTAAAAACTCCATTTGTCAATGTGTACGTGACTTTCCTCAAAACAACTCGCATATGTATGCAGGTTCCCTATTAGCAACCCACGTACATGTTAATTTTGGCTCAAAAAAATAAAATCCCAACATTTTGGGTGCCGTTTATGGGATTTTTCGTTCCCTAACTTCCTAAAGCACATACATAACGAATCCAACCATCAAAATGAGTACACAAGAGAGTCTTTGGGTGGAGTAAAAGAATGGCTAAGAAATGCATCATTATGATGGCCTTTGGAAGATTATCCTGCAAGTTCCCTATTTCCCTAGTGACTGATATTGTCCCCTATGCTTGGAAATCCTTGTTTTCATAATTTGCATTATCCTTATATTTTTGGGAAGAACCTCTTTATCTTCCTTGGACCTGCTAGAGTGTAGAGTGTTGGAGGCACTCCTATACATTTTCAGCCTTGGGTGGAGGAACTTGGAGCCTATTTCCATGACAGTGGTGCAATAGTTATACGTTGTAATCAACCCATTTTTCTATCATTAATTAAATAACTCTCATTCTTGTTCGATTCTTTGTATTATTTTATGATTATGGTGATATTATATGTATGTTGTTTTGAATCTAACATTGAATCTAAATTGTTTGCAATTAGTTAGATAGTGGATAACTACTTTCTTGTAGCTCCATCTTTCTTTATCTATAGGAATTTCAGAGAGTTGTTGAGAATGAACTCCATAGCGAAAGACATAAAGTGGGATATACTCCAAACGTAGGATTCCAGGTGCACTTTTCTTCCCTTTTTCTGAAATTTAGTTATCATAAGTAGTTATTCCCAATTGATTGTTTAATTAGAGTTTGAGACTAGTTTCCTTGGGTTTAAATATGTTGTGGTTATGGCCCAAAGACCATAGGGAGTAATTTCACATAACAAAATTTCCGACCATACCGTGGATTCCCTTTTTGGGTTGTTAAAGGTGCTTTCCTTTTTGCATTTTTGTTGATTTTTTTTTTGTGATTGAAGCCTATTTTCAACACTCTCCGAGTCTATACAAACCTACCTAATCGTTCCAATGCCTTTTTCTCTCTTTTTGAGGGGATTTTAAGGGTGTAAGTAGGTTTCCCTCTTAGGATTCGAGTACATACGCATTTGTTGTATTATACAGTCATGTACATGTTCAAAGGAACAATTTTTTCTTTTCTCATCCTGTTGGAAGTTGGTGTGGTTATGCTTTGAGATCTTTGTGGGTCTTCTGTGAGTCTATATAAGTGTTGTTTGGTTCCATAAAATTATTTCTTCGTTTCCAAGATTACAAGAAAAACTTAAATATTTTGGTCAACTTTTGTGTTTGTTCAATTTTTTTTTTGTTTATGTTATGGTTTAGGGTTTCAAAAATATTACTAGGGTGTTTTTTGTAGTCTTTCTCCCCTGTACCTTTCTTGTTTTCTTGTTTGATTCGAAATTAAAGTATAAGAGTGTATGATTTTGGAACTTATTCCCTTTCCTTTCATATTTCCATTTGTGAAAACAAAATTTCATTATAATCATTTTTTCTTCTTGAATTTACTCTTGTGCTTAAAAAAAAGAGATTTTGTTTCAAGTAGCCTTAGTAAAAGAAAAGAAATCCAATTTTGCAAAGTTCTTTCACACTTTGTTCTTCTTTTCCTTTCGAAAACATATTATATTTTCATTGCAAAGTGGTTCAATATCTTACATATAATCAAAAGTGCATTGTTTTCATTTTAAGAAAAAGAGAAAACAAAGTGTATGTTTTCAATTTAATATAAAGCCTTGTTACACTCATTTTTCAATGAAGAAACTGCATCATGCATTTTTTTTCTTAAGTATTTTTCTGTTGTGTTTGTCAAAACACCATCTAGTTTTATCCATACCCTTTTGAGTAAATAAAGGCCCCATAAAATGAACGCTACTAAAATTTATTAGAAATTTCCATTTTGTAGGGTGAACATACTAGTTGTAGGATAGGGCCTTGTTTTAAGTTAGAGAGTTAATTTCTCCAAGGATAGAAAACAAACTTAGGAGTATGAGCTAGGGAGATTTCAAATCCAATTTTCATATCAGTATATTCGAGAAGATCCTCTAACACAAGAGTTAAACACGAGGTCGTGTGAAGGAGAGTCAAGGAGATAACCCCTCCGAAGCTTAACTGAGCATAGTGGAGAGATCGTATATTGGGGTGTTCATTAGTGCCCTTACCTCCATGAGTCGAGTCTCTTTTAAGGATCCAAGCTTAGTTAGCATGCCCATATGTTTGATCCTGACTATTTATTGTACCCCTCGGACGTTGACTACGAGTTGGTGACCTTAGTTTCTTCTCCTAGGGATCTTAGAGGTGACTACGAGTGGTTTCTCGTGGTACTTGGGGAAGATTTTGTATCACACTTTTTAGTACCACTGGAGGGTGCCCTTTGAAGCATGAGAACTTGCACTATATAAGGATATGAAATGGAGGTAGGGATAAATGTTTCTCACTCATTCGTTCATTGATCCATGAGACTTAATCAACCCATGCCTTTGTTTGGAAGGTCATTACCTTACCTTGTGACTATTTCAATATAGAGACCCAACCCACCTGAGTCAAGATATTAGCAAGGTTGTTTGTGTATGGTGTTTCCATTTAGGTTTTTTCTCGTGGTGTGCTTAACGATCATAGAATTTCTTAGGCAGGCATGTACCATTCACCCAGAGTTGACAACTCAAAGTGGTTCACTAACCGCCTCATCAGTCGAGGAGAATTCAAGGTCTTCCACCTATTGAAGAAGGACTGAATCCTCCACTGCCTCCTTTGAGACGTTGACTTGATCAAACCGACACGTTTTTACCAATTGGCTTAGTTGAGACCATAAATATGGAACCAACAAAGAATAAGGTTTCTGAGTCGGAGGCTGTAATGATATCTGATCTTAGGGTGGAATAATTTTCTCCACCTACCAACTCTCCATTAAATCTCTGTTAATAATGTTCCTCGTGTTATGAAATGGGGAACACTTCCACACTAAACCTATTAGAAGAGAGGAATAAATATTTAATAAATATAGTAAATGACAAAGCAAACACATAATACACATAGATTTTATCCTGGAAACCCAAACCGGAAAAATCAACATTCATTGAGAATTATTCTCTTTTGTTGTCTTATTCATTCAAAATAAAGGTTACATGTCTAATATTGGAACACACCTAAGACACAATCGAAATCATACCTTCCTTATTTACACAAGAACAACCCTGTATCCAATTGGGCTTACATGTACATGACCAACAACCTCTAAGATGATTTCTCTAAATATTAGCTTGTACAACATTACAACACACTTTATTTATAATATTTGCACTGGGAAAAACCCTAAATAAATGGCGTCCAAAAATAGTTACATATCCATGTAGACCATTGAATACAAATCCCACGAATCTCAGGATTATGTTATAGTCAACTGCCAATTCATATTACTAGTCGACTACCAGTCGACCTTCATTTGGTCTTTAGTCGTTTCCACACTCCCTCGTTTCGACCTCTTTTCGGTTGACCTCTTCGACTTGTTGTTAATGTCTTCGTCCTTTGAATTCAAATTTACCTGGTCAAACCACCTCAACCTTCGAATTCGACTTTACCCGATCAAACCACTTTGACCTTCAACTATCATTCGATCTAGCTCTACTAGACTTTCACTACAAAGAATATAACAACCCAACATTATCCCACTTGTTGTTTTCTTTGTTGAAATTGTGAGACCTCTGAACTTTATTTCAAAAACCCAGGGTAACAATGCTCATTGCCTCTTTGCACCAAGATAACTTCACAACACTCACAGACTTGGTCAAAGAGTCTCGTATGTTTTCCAATGTGTCTACTTTCTCTAGCATCACCTTATTTCTTTCCTCCATGTCTCTCATGAAATGGTATTGTACATCAATGCGCTTAGTCTTAGAATGATAAGATGGGTTCTTTTCCATAAATATTGTTCTTTGACTGTCGCAACTTATATTCATAGCTCTTTTTTCAAACTCGATTCCTGAACATAGCATTTGTATCCATACTGCTTATGTAATTCCATGAGTGGCTGTCATGTATTCATATTCTATTGTTGACAAGGATACGACCGCCTATTTCTTACTCATCTAGCTGATTGATCCACTGAAAATTTTGAACACATATCCATTGGTCGACCTCCTTCAATCCATATCTCCAACCCAATCAACATCGACAAAGCCATCTACATTTAATGCATTGTCACCTCCAGGTTTTCCTTGGTATCATATAGCATAATCGTTTGTGCCACAAAAATACTTGAATACTCTCTTGAAAATTGTGCAATTCTCTTTCCCAGGTTTTGACATGTATCGACTCAACAATCCTTGGTGATTGCTTTAAACCATAAAGGGATATTTTCAATTTTCATACAAATCTTTCTTTCCCTTTACTACAAATCCTTCAGGTTGTTTCATGTAGATTTATTCTTCCAAGTCCCCGTGTAGGAAAATTGTCTTTACATCCATCTGTTCTATTTACAGATCAAATTTTGTAGCCAAAGACATTAGTAATATAATGGAAGTTAATTTTTCAACAGGGAAAAAAATCTCACTGAAGTCGACTCCTTCGACTTGGGAATATTCATTCGCTACCAGTTGAGCTTTGAATTTATCGATTTGTCCTGCGACATTCATCTTCTTATTGAATACCGATTTTATACTGACAATATTTATTCCACTAGGTAATTTTACTAAGTCCCATGTCTCATTCTTGTGCAAAGATTCCATCTCTTTGACCATGGAATCCTTCCATAGTTTTTCGTCTGCTCAGTCGAATGCCTCCTCGACCAACTTGGGCTCATCATCGATGGAATTTAACACAAATGAGGAAAGGAATTCAGGTAGATTATACCTTTTGAATGGTTTTATTACTCGTTCTTACCTCCTTACAACTGGGTTTAATTGTTCCACCTCTCCTTTAGATTCAGTTGACTCATCAAAATCGTCTTCTTTGTTTCTCAGTTCAAACCACACCTTCCTTGGATTATTCTTGATATGAACATTTTCTTCAAGATCATAATTACTTTTGAATTTTCTGAAGACCACATATCGACTATACATTATTTTGCTTGATGTAGGATCCCAAAGCTTATATCATTTCATTCCTTCTTTGTATCCAATGAAAATACACTTGACTTCCTTCTTGTCCAAATTACTCCTCTTTTCCTTGGGAACATGCACAAATGCATCACAACCAAATAATTTGAGATGTGAAACCAAAGGCTTCTTAATAGCACCGACGAAGGAGACATATTCACTAGAAATTTTGCAGTGTCGATTGCCTCTACCCAAAATTCTTGTGTGAGCTCAGCACCGTTGAGCATGCTCCTTGCCTTGTCCATCAATGCTCTATTCATTCTCTCGGTAACTGCATTTTTTCACTGGGTATATGGTGTGGTATTTTGGTGTGCTATGCCACACTACTTTCAGAACTGATCAAATTTATTTCCACAGAATTCACCACCATTGTAAGTTCTCAACACCTTAATATTCTCATCTTTATGGTTTTATACAAGAGATTTAAACTCTTTGAATTTCTCGAAAATATTTGTTTTCTTCCACAAGAAATATATCCATGTCTTCCTGGAAAAATCATCTATGAATGAGACATAATACAGTATCCACCAAGTGAAGGCACTGGAAAAGGGCCAAACACATCATTATGAACCAATTCTAGAATCCCATTTTCCCTTGTTGCTCCAAATGGGAACCTCAACTGACTTTTTTTCCCATATATACCATGTTCACAAAACTAGACTTCTAAATTACATTCAGGAAAGTCGTTGACCATACCTTTGTTATGCATAGATCAAAGTCTTTTTTCTCCAATGTGTCCCATCCTCTCATGCCATAGCATGGTTGGGTTGAATTTATGATGAATTTTCAAGTCAATTTGAATCGATAAAGCCCGAGTTGATTCAATTCGAGTTGAATTTGAGTCGAACTCAAGAACAATAATCCTATTGCATCCAGTTGATTTGACACTCCCTAATAACTTGTAAAGGGTTCCAATCCAAACACTTTTCATTAAGACCATTGCACCTCTGACCATCTTGCATGAATACTTTTGAAATAGAGTGTGCAACCCTGCATCACCTATATTGCTAATAGATATTAGGTTTATTTCCAAACCAAAAATGTGTAGCACACCTGGAAGGGTTATACTCCTCCCATCCTGCAATATTATTTTAACCATTCCTCGTCTGACAGTTTTGGTCATCGATTCGTCCCCCAAGAACACATCTCCCCCTTCATATATTTAATATCCATAGAACCATTCTATATGTGGTGTCATATGATAGGATTCTTTTGAATCGATCAACCAAACATCTTGATCCGACTGTGTACTAATCGACGCAAGGTACACTTCGCTTCCCTTATTTGGAGTCATCTTTCTCTTAGTCAACTACTTCTCGTCGAATCCTGTACTAACTTCCATTTTCTTTTACTTACAATCCCTTTAGTAATTCCCATATTTACCTCATTTACATCATCTTCGTGTCGAATGAACATGGTATTTATATATACCCTTCAACCTAGACCTTTTACCATATAATTTTCCTTTATCTCTGTTAATCGGCCGACCTCTCACCACTAAAGCATCTTTGGTCAATCCTTCCATGTTCTTCCTTCTAATTTATTCTGACAATAGAGATTCAACCACGTCTTCTAGCACTAATGTGGTTGTATTACTCCTAATAGCCAAGACTAAGCTATCCCATGAGTCTGGAAAATAACATAATTTGATAATACACTTATACTCCTCGATGATTTTAATATCCACATAAGATAACTGGCTTATAATGGTATTAAACTCATTTAAATGATCAAACACCGAAATTCCCTCACTTATCCTTAGAAGATGGAGTTTATTTTTAAGAAACAACTTTTTTACCAGGGATTTCAATTCATATAAGATTCCCAACTTGTCCCACATTTTCTTGGCCGAATCTTCACCTGAGACATTCAACAGTATTGAATCTTCAAGACAAAGTCAAATCATACTCCTTGATATTCTCTCTCATTTCTCCCATTCTTCCGTCGACATACCTATCGACATGGTACTTGGATAGAATCTTTTCCATTGTTCTCTATCTACAAGGAGATCTTCAATTTTAATCTTCCAAAGCTCAAAATCCTGACAATTGAATTTTTCGATCTCTATTCTCGAGTTGCTCACCATTCTTTAGCACAATCTTTAACACAATCTTTAAAGGTTTCTGACTTACGAATCTTATTGAACCTACAATTTAGCTCAAATCCAAGGTTGTTAGACCAATATCAGATACCACATGTTAGGAAATGAGGAACACTTCCACACTAAACCTAGTAGAAGAGAGGAAGAAGTATTTAATCAAGAAATTAAATGACAAATAAAAAACACATTATACAAAGATTTTATCCTGGAAACCCAAACGGGGAAAACTAGCATTCCTTGAGCATTATTCTCTCTTATTGTATTATTCATTCATAATAAAAGGTTATATGTCTAATGTTGGTCCACACCTAAGACACAATTGACATCATACCTTCTTGATTTACACAAGAACAACCCAGTAGCTAGTTCAACTTACATCTACATGACCAATAACCTCTAAAACGATTTCTCTAATGATTACTTGTACAACATTACAACATGCCTTTTGTATAGGATTTACATTAGGAAAAACCCTAAAGAAAAGGATACCAAATATGGTTATAGATCCATGCAGATCATTTTCTACAAATTCCGTAAATCTCAGGATTCTTTTACAGTCAACTACCAAGTCATATTACCAATCGACCTTCATTCAGTCTTCAGTCGGTTTCCACACGCCTTCCTGTCAACCTCTTGTAAATTGATCTCTTCAACTTGTTTTCGATGTCCTCTTCCTTCAAATTTGACTTTACCCAGTCGATCCACCTCAAAATTTGACTTTGACTTTACCCGGTTGAATCACTTCGACCTTCGACTATCACTTGATCCACCTTTGACTTTACCCGGTCTAATCACTTGATCCTTACCTTACCTTGTGACTATTGCGATCTCGGGACCTAATCGACCTAATTTGGGTTATTAGCAAGGTTGTTTGTGCTTGTTGTTTCCATTTAGGATTTTTCTAGTGGTATTCTTAATGATCGTAAACTTGCTTAGGAAGGCATGTACGCGGTCACCCAGAGTTGGCAACTCAAAGTGGTTGACCAACCGCCTCACTAGTAGAGGATATTTCAAGGTATTTTTCATGTTGAAGAAGAATTGAATCCTCCATCGCCTCCTCTGAGACGTTGACTTGATCAAACCAACACATTTGTACCAATTGGTTTAGTTGAGACCATTCATATGGAACCGACAGAGAATAAATTTTTTGAGTCGAAGGTTGTAATAGTATCTAATCTTGTGTCCAAATAATTTTCTCCACCTGTCAACTCTCTGTTAACTGGGACCTATGATCCAATTTTCATGAAAGTTTCACCTCCCAGGTCAAAATTCACTGACAATATCCCTCTTCACTAGTAAAATATGGAAGACACTTCAGAGATGTTTGGGTAGGGATTCACTGTGACTCCCACTTCGACAATCATTACCAGTGGGATTTCCCACCATAACATGTTGAATCAAACAATTAGCATGATTCAATCCACAGTTGTTGCATATATCAGCAGTGCTTCTCCATTGATTGTTAGTTCCACCCAACCTTCTAGTGTGACCATGTCATTACCCTCAATAACCAATTATTTCTTATTCGGTATGTCATCGATGGGCATGATAAATGTGTTGATTGTGTCTCATTCGACGTCCCAAGTCTCTAATGTTGGTTAAGTGAATTCCTTGATTCCCTACCAAGTTGTTCCTTGGGGCGGATCTCATATTCCTCTATCGTTCCCTTCCATCAGGAGTGAGGCATTTCCATATTTTTTTCCTAACCCCTTTAGGGGTTGGGGAACTTCTATGGGTATCATATCCCAATCTGCTAGAATTCCATCCACCTCGACCTCGTTCACATTGTATGATGGGTTCGAGAGTAATCCTTTCATCGCATCTCAAGTGTCGATAAGGGTAAACCCCTTCCAAGCTCATTGGAATCCCATGCAAGGATCATTTCCTTCACAAGGGATGTCGTTAGTGGGAAACCCCTTTATTGGTCAGTCGAACCCCATGTAGGGAGTTTTTCACTCACAAGGAGGATTCACAGGGGTAAACCCTAATTTTTCATTCAAGAATCAGATAGGTGGGATTTTTCTTCCATTTAACCAAAACTAAGGGTTTACCCAAGTCTTTGGCTCATTTGCAAACTCTTCCTGGCAACCTGGTTCCAGTTTCAATCAAGGACCTTTTTTTCAGGCCACTAATCAGTTGATTTCGTATCCTAGGCTACCCTTTCAGACAACTCTTCATTTGTAATATTTTTCCAATTTCATGAATGACCAGATTCGACATGGCCTGAGTTGGCCTGTGGTCCCCACCAAAATACCATCAGACATACCAAAGTTCCAAGGAAAGAGTGGTGAAGACCCACATGACCACGTAATGCTGTTTCACCTGTGGTGCTCATCTATTTCATTGAACGATGACTCAATCTGGTTACAATTATTCCAATGCACCCTCACTGGGGTCACCGCTAGGTTGTGTATAGAACTAGAGAGTTCTAAGTACGCAACATTTGGTGATATCTCCATGGTTTTTCTCAACCATTTCCAATTCCCTATCTGGTATGATGTTGGCCCATAGTTGTTATCTAACTTCAAACAAGATAAATCGACGTACATTTCCAATCATATTCAAGAATGGGGGAGATGAAATATCTTGATCAAAGCCACGGTCCCATCGAAATTTCTCTTATAATGGTTCTTGAATTCATTACTTCCTTACATTTATAAGGATGTGGCCACTTCAGGGGTTTTTATTGAAGAGAAAGAAATCTTTAGAGAAAAACAATTGGATTTTTTTTACTCTTACTCAGGTATGCTCTATGAGATCATGCCCAATGAACCATGGTCAAATCTCTACTTGGAAAAACCAAAATAGGTATTGGATGTCGATGGTATTGTTTGTTCCTCGCAAAGAAAAGCCGTAGATCTCATCTCTAGCTAGATGCAACAATTTTCTATACAAAAAAAATGTGGTTGATCCACTCCCTGGCTCAACCACCCCTACCACCTAGTCCTCGGATGTACACACCATGCAATAAAAGACTCAAAAGGATTCAAAATAACCCAGAGATAAGAATAAAGGCAAGGGAAAGAAGGATAGTTGGGGGAAAAGATGAAAAGAGAAAGGTGAAATTTCCATGCAAGATTTGTGGGGATGATCACCTTACTCATCAATTCCAGAAGATGGAAGAAGACCAATGACTGATAAAGTTGCACCAGTAACAATAATAGCCTACCATATTGAAAAATCCATTTCCTCTTGGACAAAACATGCAAGTTGTCTCTTCCACTTCCAATCCGCAAGGGGGCACCTCTAGTGCACCTTTTACAAATGGATTGTTCTCTTTCATTAATATGGTTAATTCTACGAAGTTAAAAGAAGAGGAGGTAGACTTGTCGGCCAAAACTCGCGATTATAGTAGTCTAGATTCGACATCGAAAGGTAAAGAAAGTTCTTATCCTCAAGGGCCTCTCCACATAGAAAAACATGAGAAGGAAATAATGGTGTGCATACCAAAGGGTGTGTACAAATGGATGTCACATAACCCTAATGCTCGAGTTGCATCTAACTATTCCATTATTGAGGATTTAGCTCAAACATCATGTGCAATGTCTTCTTTAGAGGTGCTTCAAAGTTTCCCCACATAACACACCAAATTGTTATCTGCAATTGGAGCAACATATTCTTCCAACCAACCCACTATGAGTTTTGACACTATTGATGTGAAGCCTCACCTTCCTTATCATCTATCCTTCTATATTGATGATGGATATGTGAAACACATAATCAGGATTACCATCGTAGATGAGGGTGCTTCGATGTGTGTCATGTCCTTTTCTTGTTGGAAAGCTATTGACTCTCCAAAGCTCGCACCTTCTCTCACTTTGTTAACCTCTTTCGACGAACAATAGTTTAGGTCACACATGCTTATTTTCTCTTTTCTAGTCTAGCTAGGAGGGAATTCTGTTTCCATAGAAGTAGAAGTAGTCGACACCCTACTCGACTATAATTTGTTGTTGGTAAGGAGCTAAAATTATGCGATGATAGTTTTCGTCTCATCAATATTTCAAATTTTATGCTTTCCCCATGAGGGAAGGATTGTAACTATCGATCATATGGATTTTAAACTCTCTGGATCCACAAAAAATCCAGGATCCACGGTTTCCTATATTGAAAAATCTCAGTCAGAAACTGAGAGTATTAGTGTTGGAATGTTCCCTTCGCTCATGGGAACTTTCAATTTCCCGACACCAGTGTCTTATATTCATGTCACCCCAGTCGGATTTCAAAATTCAAGTCCCTGACATCGATGACAAGAGTCATGTCATTCAAAACATTGTATCATCAAGATCCATGGGTGTTACCCTTTCCATGTGAATCAATCAGAGGTTGTTCACATGCCATGATGGATATGCTACTGTCTGCAGCTGAGGTCATTTACCAGACTATCTAGCAGGCTATTTAAGACTCTAATGCAATTCCTTTATAGACAGAAGAGGATGATCAATATCTTAATCTTGTATGGGATCATAATTATTCAAATTCTCAAGATTTTCTTGATACAATTATGATGTCATACGAGGATATGATCGAGGAAATGAATGGGTCCGAAATTTTAAGGTTTAAGCAATTATTAGGTTTCTTTTCAATTTACTAGATAACCATATCATAGATAGGATCACTGCGAGAAACACAATCAAAATATACACAAAATTTATCCTCGGAAACCCTCATGGGGGAGAATACCCAACAAAAACTTCCTTAACATAGATAGCCAATACAATGCCAAGACAATAAACCAAAACAATAGAGACTATCTAACGTTGAGCAATGCACCTCTCTCTTCCTTCTTCTCCCAACTGAAGCTACCAAACTTGCACACTCGATGATCGAATGAGTGAGTGAGATAATGAGGCATTGGATTCCTTTATTTATACAAACTGGAAGGTGTTGGAAAGGTGTCTCTTCATTGGACAGGGAAAACTTGTCTTCTTAGTGGTTAAAACCACTTAATTATCCTGGGGGGCGAATTCTCAATTTGAATATTATATTTAGGGTTTTACCAATCCACAAAAGGGGATTTGGTCAATTACAATACCTAACATGATCAATCCACAAAATAGGATTGATCTAATGAATAATAACTCAATAATAAATAGAATACTCTTTGCAGTTACAATATTTCAACACTCCCCCTTAACAACAAGGGTATTCTTCAACATCATCAAGAGAGAGAGAGAGGGAAATAACATCAACAACATCTGGAACACTCAATGGAATATCTATAAATCATCGGAAGTTTTCTTCATCATCCACAACAAGGAGTTGGAATGGCATCATCATCGTCTGCATCAACATGGATTAGTATAACACTAATACCTCATCATCATCAATAACAACACAAGGCTGATACAACATCAATAACAACAACATCACAGCACGAAGGCTGGAGCATCATCAACATCAACACTAGGATGGAAATCTTCAGCACGAAGATGGCATATCAACAACATTAGCATGAAGCCGGAAATCTTCATCATGAAGATGGCATCTCAACAACATCAACACGAAGCTGGAAATATTTATCAGGAAGATGGAATCTCAACAACATCAACACGAAGCTGGAAATATTCATCATGAGGGTGGAATCACAACAAAATTAGCACGAATATGAAAATATTCATCACGAGGATGGAATCACAACAAAATCAACACGAAGCTGGAAATCTTCAGCACAAGGTTGGCATCACAACACTGCTCCCCCTTTCGAGGGAGGTCCTTTCAGAATACACCAAGATTATCTCGAAAGTGCTCAAAATTTACATGAGACAGAGGCTTGGTCATCACATCTGCAACTTGTTCATACGTGCTAACATACTGGAGCTTTATGGCTCTTCTCTGCACTATATCACATATGTAATGATATCGGATTTCTATGTGTTTTGACTTGTCATGGAACACATGGTTCTTTGTCATCTTTATACAACTCTAGTTATCACATAGAATCATGGTTGCTTCCATCTCCAGATCGAATAGACATGTCAACAACTTTCAAAGCCACATGGCTTCACAACTAGCAAAACATGTGGCAATGTATTCTTCTTCTGTTGTGCTAAGATAAATATTTTATTTCTTCCTACTCTTCCATGAGATCATGGCTAACCCCAGACTGAAACAACATCATGAAGTGCTCTTTCTTATAGAGACACTTCTAGCCCAATTTGAATCAGTATAACCACTCAGCCTGAAGTCATGATCTCCATTATAACTGAGACCAAAATCTAATGTACCCTTAAGGTAACTCATCGCATGTTTTGAGGCAATCAGGTGAATACGTCTGGGATCTACTAGAAATTGACTTAAGGTGTTCACAAAAAAACATATATCTGGGTTGGTGTTCGTTAGATACACCAATGATCCAATTATCTGTTTGTACAGTGTAACATCAATCAATTCTGACGAAGTGTCATCCATGAGCTTCAACTTTGTTTCCATGGGTGTATTCATGGATTTGCACTCCAACATATCAAACCTCTTCATTATTTCAACTGCATACTTCCCTTGGTTAAGGAATATCTTTTATGGGCTCTGCCAAACCTCAAGACATAAGAAATAGTGCATTAGGCCAAGGTATTTCATCTCAAATTCTGCAGAAATATTTTTCTTACAATCAATGATGAGCTTTTCTTCTCCAGTTACAAATAAGTCATCCACATACAAAAACAATATGACATGCTCATCATTCATAACCTTGAAGTAAAGGTTATAATGTTTTTGACTCTTGGTAAATCCCAAGCTTGTCATAAAACTGTCAATTCTTCCATACCAAGCTCTAGGAGCTCGTTTCAATCCATACATAGCCTTCTTCAATCTACATACATGAGTCTTTCTATATTATACTTCAAATCCTTGAGGTTGTTCTATATACACTTTTTCTTCAATGGAATAATTTAACAAAGTTGTTTTCAGGTCCATCTGGTGTAACTTCCACTTCATCTTAGCTGCAAGGGATATGATGGTTCTGATTGAAGTGTATCTGGCTACAGGAGAAAACGTCTCTTCATAGTCAATGCCTTCCTTTTTAGAAAATCCACAAGAAACAAACCTTGCTTTATATTTCTCAATACTTCCATTAGAAGCACGTTTTATCTTGTATAGCCATTTGGAACATACCACATCCTTAATCTTTGGTTTGGGAACTATTTCCCATACATCATTCTTTACAATAGATTGGTATTCTTTCGTCATGGCATATTCCCATTCTTTATTTTGAATGGATTCTTCATAGAAAGTAGGTTCCCTCTCTAAGAGATCACACATCAAAGCCATATAACTGGAGAATGTCTTGGGTTTCTTGAATTGTCTCATGGTTCCTTCAGGGGAACCATACTTCTCTCCAGCTTGAATAAATTCCCTTGCCCAAGTTGGATTTATCTTGTGGGAGATCATCATCTCGGGAGGTTCTTGAGATTCTATTATGTCATAATATTCTATAATCTCCTCATCGAGGGAAGTTATGACTTCCCTCACTAGTTTTGCAACTCTGGGAGCCACATGTTCTTGTTCATATACTTCCTCAAGATGGCATCTTCTTTATTTCTTGAGAGTTGCATATTCATCAAAGGTTACATCTTTTTTGATCTCAATATGATGATAACCTGGTATATAAATTCTAAATGCCTTGAAGACCTCAAAGTATCCAACAAATATTCCCTTCTTTCCTGAAGGGTTCAACTTGGTTCTCTTCTCTTTTGGAATGTGCACAAATACTGGACAACCAAATATTTTGAGATGGCTTACTTCTGGCTTCTTTCCGGAGAACATCTCTTCAGGGGTCTCGAACCCAAGTGCGCTATGGTACGATTTGCTCTTTACATACATTGTTGTTCTTGCTTCTTCTACCTATAAGTGCATTGGAAGATCTTGATCGTGGATCATAGTATTCACTGCTTCCATTATAGTTATGTTCTTTCTTTCTACTACATCATTTTGTTGAGGATTGTAGGGAGTGGTGAGCTCCCTCTTGATACCAACATTTTTACAAAATTTTGTAAACTCTTTTGAGGAGTATTCTCATCCATTATCTAAACTGAGTATCTTTATCTTTCTTTCAGAGAGATTCTCTATCAAGGCTTTGAATTCCTTGAATTTACCGAACACTTCATCTTTTGATTTCAAAAATTAAACCTAGGTTTTGCGAGAATAGTCATCAATAAAAGATACATAGTATACATACCCAGTGATGGAGGTTGATGGCATTGGGCCACATACATATGAGTGAATGATCTCTAGGATTCCTTCTTTATTGTCTCTCTTCAGGAAAGGGTTCTTGATGTTCTTTCCTTGTGCACATTTGTTTCACACACCTTCATGATCAACCTTAAATTATGGTAGACCTGTGACTTCCTTTCTTACAAATGGTAATGCCTGTTAGTTAATGTGAGATAGTCTTCTATGCCAAAGTTCACAAGGATTCTCAATGGAAAGAGTTTAGGCTGCTTCTGAGTGACCTTTTAACTTATACAATCCACCTTCTTCTTTCCCAATAACAATTGATTCTTCCATGGTTTTTCCTTTGGGACACATAATAACTTCTCCATCTATGAAAGCAACTTTGAATCCTTTCTTATCTAAAGCTGAGATAGAAAGTAAGTTCTTTGTCAAACCTGGTACATATTACATCCTTCTATTGGACAACTGAGAGGGGGGGGGTGAATCAGTTGTCACCATGCTTAAACAATTATGCTTCTTTTAAAATCTTTACAAGGCACTCAATGATGATCACAATAATGCAAGGAAATAAACAATGGCACATTCAACATCAGTCACATATATGAGAAACACAGAGACAGATATTTCCCGAGGAAACCCATATAGGGTAAAAACCTCTTCTTCTTTATATCATAAGTATTATTTACATTCTTTACATTATCATACATATGAGCACCGACTCATTGTGAGGCTACAACCTCTGTTTTTGCAAGTTGCAACTTGCTGAGAGCACAAACTCTCTATTTTTCTCTAGCACCCACTAGAAGGAAGCACCAACTCCCTGGTTTCTCTAGCACCAACTAGAAGGAAGCACCTACTCCCTGGTTTCTCTAGCACCAACTAGAAGGAAGCTACTACTCCCTATGTTCAAGCACCCACTTGAACCTATAAGGACACTAGTCCTCCCTAGCACCTCCCTTCCACCCTAGATTATGAATATGAAATACTGAAACCTATTACAGTGATATAGTGTTCAATAACAGCTTACCAGTCTCATCACTATTCTGCAAGATTTTTCTACTCAGTCTTCCTCACTGTCTTCCTACATGCATCTTCTACCCATTCTGTTCTTTTGCCTTTTGTGCTCTATGTGCCATTCCCATTCAATTCACCTTTTGTTTCCTATCCATTTCATCTGCTGCACCACCCCTTTACTTCCTCACACATGCATTACTTCACCTCAGCAACAACAACCTCATCACTTCTCTGTCCCGTGTACTTATATCTTATGTACACCTTGTGCATGCAATGTACACCGTTCCTTTGCCTTCTCACACTACGTTAATATCTTCCACATCTCGAGTGCTCTGTCTGATCATCATGGTAACCCTCTATCTTTTCTAGCGGTTTTCCCATGCGTTCAACATCACTGGATGTCATGCTGAGATTCCTCAGCCTCTCTGGCAGTCGAGACTCTTCTTCTTCTCTGGCATAGTCGAGCTTATACTTTTTTCTTTAGTTACAAACTTCAACGCTCATCCACTTGTTAGTCGCCTCCACAAACAATCTTTTTTCTACTGGCTGATCTCTTGAGACTCTTCACCTCCTCTTGCAATCACCTCGAAGTGTCTTCGAGTCCTCTGGTAGAACTCATCACTGGTTTTTGGCAGGTTCACTATGTCGTGCAACAGTATCCCTCCGATCTCCTTCAGTTTCATCTGAACCGTTGAATGATCTTCATAAGATTGCCTTTATTTCGTATTTCATCATTTCATCTTTCCTGTGGCCAAGTGTCTCGCCATTCCATGTCGCGATCTCTAAAACTTTGAAATGGAGCTTTTCTGCGCTAGCTCCTTCCTCTATATGACCATGGCCATGACCGAGCGCTTATTCATAAAGTGCTTTTCGAGATTTCATTTTTCGGTATTTCGGGACTCCTGATGTTGAGAGTCTTTGACTTCTCCATCTCCCGGTAACCGAAATCCCAGTCTCCAATACATCGAAGGGGGTCGGATCAATGGTCCACGATCTCTTCGAACCAACGGCTCAGATCATTTCATGATTTCTCAAATCGCGATTTCGGCATTCCTGTGGTGAATGTTCTTGATGCTTCCAACTACCGATCCGCGAAACTCCGAAATGGCGTGGGATCAATAGTCCCAATCAACCCTTGATCTGACGGCTCAGATCATTTCACAATTTCACATTTTGCGATTTCAACATTCCTGTGGTATTGTTTCTTGCCTCTCCAAGTTGCGATTCACGAAACCCCGAAATGGAGTCTTTGACATGCTCTGATCTTCTGCCACGCGTCCCTCTTGGATCAACGGTCAAGATTTTATCGAGACTTCGCAATTCCACGAGCCTTCATTGTGCCTGATCAACGATCCATATTTGACCTCGATCTAACAGTTGAGATTATTTCACGATTCCGCATATCGCGAGTTCGAGAGGTGAAAGGTTGGAGAATTTCATACCTTTGACTTTCCAGTCAGCGAAATGTTGATCTGTGTCCACATGTCCTGCCCGTAAATGGATGGTCCTCCTTCTTTCAGGATTTTGTATACCCTCTTCTCCTTGCACTTTAATGAACGTGCAGGTTCTCCCTGATCCAACGATGGTTGGAACTTATGCTCAGATCTAACGCTTGAGATCTGTCCTCCTCTTCTGCACGTTCTTATTGTCTACAATAAGATCTGATGGTCCTCCTTCTTTCAAGAATTTAAATGGGATCTAATGATCACTGACGCTTCTCCTCCCGATCTTAGGCACTATGATCGACTTTGCACTAATTACTCCTGAGCTTACTTTGTTCCTTTTTTTCATCAATACTTACTCTGATCTTGTCATCAATGACCTGCCTACAATCCTTTTCATGTTTTCTGCCATATTTTTTGTTGTACTTTCCATCAATGACAAGCATACACTGTCTGTAAAATATGCCAACAATCTCCCCCTTTGACATTGACGGCAGAAAAGGCACCCCTGTTCTTTTCTCCCCCTTTGACATCAATGTCAAAGAAAACACGCTCCCCCTGAGTTGTTGCTTTAATATTAGGAGGTATCAGATATGCAACCAATACAAGACTCTCCCTAATAGGATGGACTCTCTTAGATGTGAGATGGGATGAAACCCAGCTTCTGTCTGAGATATTCAAATGGTTTCTTGGCTAGGGGCTTAGTAAATATGTATGCAATTTGTTTTGTAGTGGGAATGTAATTGACCTGAACAATCTGATTGGTGACCTACTCTCTCAAAAAATGATATTTTATGGGAATATGCGAGTGGAATAAAAGATTTTTAGACACACTGATGGCACTAGTGTTATCACAATGAATTGGGATCGGTGCAATGTATTTTACCTCTAAGTTTGCAAGTGTCTGAATCATCCATAATACCTGAGTGTAATAGGTAGCAGCAGCAATGTACTTTGCCTCTGTGGTTGATAAAGAAATGGAACCTTTATTTTTACTAAGCCATGCTACTAAAGAATCACCCAGGAAGAATGCTCCTCCACTGGTACTTTTTCTCTCATCGACACAATTTCCCAAATCTGCATCTGAGTAAGCAGTTAACTGAAAATTCCGATTTCCGGGATACCACAGACCATAAGTCATTATTTATTTTAAATACCTGAATATACTTTTGACAACTTTCAAATGACTCTGTTTGGGTGCATCCTGATATCTTCCTACCATTCCTACAACATGCATTATGTCTGGGCGAGATGCTGTGATGTAAAACAGGCTTCCTATCATTGATTGATATGAGCTTTGATCAACATCAAGTGAATCATCATCCTTGCTTAATTTACATCCAGTTACCATAGGTGTACCCATAGGTTTAGAATCTTTCATTTGAAACCTTTTCAGCATTTCTCTTAGATATTTTTCTTGAGAAATGAACATCCCTTCAGACCTCTAAGTAATTTGCAGACCAAGAAAAAATGACAGTTCTCCTATCATAGACATTTCAAATTCAAACTCCATGGCAGAAGCAAACCATTGTACCAATGAATCCTTATTACATCCAAATATGATGTCATCTACATAGACCAATATGATGAGAAAATTATTATCCTTTATTTTAATATACAGATTGTTGTTAGTTGTTCCTCTCTTGAACCCTTTGTCTTTGAGATATGTATCCAGTCTATGATACCAGGCTCGAGGGGCTTGTTTTAATCCATATAAATATTTCTTCAGCTTTCATACTAAGTCAGGCTTATCAGACAGTTTGAAACCCTCTGGTTGTTCCATATAGACTTCTTCACTTAAATCTCCATTTAGAAAAGATGACTTGACATCCATTTGATAGACTTTAAACCTTTTATGACAACCATAGGCAAGAAACACTCTTATAGCTTCTAATCTTTCTACGGGCGCAAATGTGTCATCAAAATCCATTCCTTCTATCTGAGCATAGCCTTTACAGACTAACCTTGCTTTGTTCTTGATAACTTGTCCTTGCTCATTCGACTTATTCTTAAATATCCACTTGGAGCCAATGACGTTTTTACCTTCAGGTCTTTGAACCATCTCCCACATATTTTTTTTCTCAATCTGATCAAGTTCTTCATTCACTGATTTAACCCAGTGGTCATCTTTGCTATATTCATTAAAATTCTTGGGTTCCAACATGGATATGAAAGCTATATGAGATTGTTCGGTGTTTTTTGTTATCTTTCTCCTGGTTTTTACACCTTTGTCTTTTTCTCCAATTATCTGACTTGCAGGATGATTCTTTTGAATGATTCTGGAGGAGGAATTTGTAGTTGACTGTTGATTTGAGTCTGTCTGAGTGTCTGAGTCTTCATCTTATTCAGAGTCTTCGTTTTATGATTCTTGGACCTGTTCATCTTCAGCTTTAGCTGTGTCTTCTGTAGAAGACTCATTACTGTACACCTCTCTTGCTAGGATTCCTTCATCAATTTTTACATCAATACAATCAACCATTTCATGCAGCCTCTTATTATAGCATCTATATCCTTTATTGTTTGTAGAATACCCTAAGAAGATACCTTCATCAACCCTGTCATCATATTTTCCTAGGTTCTCATCATTATTCTTTATGTAGCATTTACTCCCAAAGACTCTGAAGTGTTTGATTGAGGAAGGTCTTCCAAACCATAATTCATAAGGTGTCTTGTCACTTTGTGGTCTGAGGTGGGCTTTGTTAAGCACATGGACTGCTATGTGTATTGCTTCTACCTAGTAGGTTTGAACAATGTTCTTCTCATTCATCATTGACCTGGCCATTCCCTGCACTGTTATGTTTTGCCTCTCAACAACTCCATTTTTTTGTGGAGTTCTTAGGATTGTGTATTCTCTCTTGATCCCATGCTCATCGCAGAATTCCTTGAAGTCTCTTGACATAAACTCTCCTCCCCGATCTGATCTTACCGCCTTTAACCTCTTGCCTGTTTGAGTCTCTGTTAAAGCCTTAAACATTTTAAACTTCTCAAATGCTTCAGCTTTTTCTTTAAGAAAGGCAACCCAAGTAAGTCTGGAGTAATCATCGATAATCAACATGAAGTAGTTTTATTTCCCTGTTCCTTCCTATCTTGATGGTCCACATAAATCCATATGATCTAGTTGGAGTGGTTTCTCTGTTGAAGTAAATCTCTTGGACTTAAACTGTGTCTTGTTTTGCTTCCCTACTTGACAGGGTTTACACATTGAATCTTGGGGCTTTGATATTCTTGGAAGATCCTTTACTACCTCGAGGTTTTTGAGTTTGATTAAGTGGTCAAAGTTTAGATGTCCAAGTCTCCTATGCCATAACCAGCTTTCATCATGTTTGCTTAGATGACATTCTTCTCTATTTTCTTTCACCACATATACATTATTTTCTGTCCTTATGCCTTTGGCCACCACTTGTCCTAAGTTTACAGACTTTATCTTGCAGTCCTTGGACGTGAACAACACTTCGCATCCTCTGTCACACATTTGAATTACACTGAGTAGATTATGTTTTAGCCCATCCACAAGTAGAACATCTTGGGATTTTCCTTTTCCATCATTGAAGCTCACCATCCCTTTGCCCTTTATTTTCCCTGGAGCATCATTTCCAAAGGTTACGTTTCCTGATTTTCTTTCACTTAGAGATAGAAACTTGCCTTTGTCTCCCGTCATGTGTTTGGAGCATCCACTATCTATATACCAAGGGTTCATTTTTCTTTGAGCAGACAATACTAATCCACACTTGTCACTTTCCTTCTTCTTCCAAAACTTGACATTTTCAGCAGGGGATTTCGAATCTAGTTCATAGTTCCTTTACCGACAGTCAATAGATCTATGTCCAAAGTTATGACAGGTGTAGCATTCAACCTCATTATTCAATAGGTCAAACTTATTGTTGCAGTGTTGTCTACTTATTGACTGTTGATTATTTCTTGGCCTCCTTAGTTGTATGTGTCTAGACTTAATTTGGCAATTTGCAGTCTGTGAAGGATTATTACTTGACTGTATCATTCTTTGTTGCGGGAAGTATTTATTCCTTTGAAATCTTAATTGCTCATGTCTAAGTCCTAAGGAACAATTTACAGCTTTGTTACCAAAGTTATAACAGTAGAAACAATAGCCATGGAAAAATTCTTTGTACATGGGAAATGGTTGTCTTCTTTGTGCAAATCGATTTCTTCCAGGTTGATGACGTCTTTCAGCAGTGAGCGCATTACTTATTTGTTCTACAGATTCAGTTCTGGCATCTTTTACCTTACTCGTCCTAGGCGGATGATTGTCTTCCTTTGTTCTTGCAGGTTCGTTGTTGTTATTGGTTGTACATTTGACAAACTTGATGGGTTCTTCATTTCTTGGCTTGCCACTACTTGATCCCTCTTCATAACCCAAACCAGTTTTCAACTTTGGATTCCTTTG
>ML788600.1:418094-440644 GCA_009831015.1 Picea engelmannii
ACAATGGCACATTCAACATCAGTCACATATATGAGAAACACAGAGACAAATATTTCTCGAGGAAACCCATACAGGGTAAAAACCTCTTCTTCTTTATATGATAAGTATTATTTACATTCTTTACATTATCATACATATGAGCATCGACTCATTGTGAGGATACAACCTCTGTTTTTGCAAGATGCAACTTGTTGAGAGCACCAACTCTCTATTTTTCTCTAGCACCCATTAGAAGGAAGCACCAACTCCCTTGTTTCTCTAGCACCAACTAGAAGGAAGCACCTACTCCTTGGTTTCTCTAGCAACAACTAGAAGGAAGCTACTACTCCCTGTGTTCAAGCACCCACTTGAACCTCTGAGGACACCAGTCCTCCCTAGCACCTCCCTTCCACCCTAGATTATGAATATGAAATACTGAAACCTATTACAGTGATATAGTGTTCAATAACAACTTACCAGTCTCATCACTGTTCTGCAAAATTTTGCCACTCAATCTTCCTCACTGTCTTCCTGCATGCATCCACTGCCCATTCTGTTCTTTTGCCTTTTGTGCTCTATGTTCCATTCCCATTCAATTCACCTTTTGTTTCCTATCCATTTCAGCTACTGCACCACCCCTTTACTTCTTCACACATGCATTACTTCACCTCAGCAACAACAACCTCGTCACTTCTCTATCTCGTGTACTTATAGCTTCTGTACACCTTGTGCATGGAATGTACACCATGCCTCTACCTGCTCACACTGCGTTAATATCTTCCACATCTCGAGTGCTCTATCTAATCATCATGGTAACCCTTCAACTTTTCTGGTGGTTTGCCCACGCGTTCAGCATCATTGGATGTCATGCTGAGATTCCTCAGTCTCTCTGGCAGTCGAGACTCTTTGTCTTCTCTGGCATAGTCGAGCTTATACTTTTTTCTTCAGTTACAAACTTCAATGCTCATTGACTTGTCAGTCACCTCCACAAACAGTCTTTGTTCTACTGGATGATCTCTTGAGACTCTTCACCTCCTCTGCCAATCACCTCGAAGTGTCTTCGAGTCCTCTTGTATAACTCATCACTAGTTTCTGTTAGGTTCACTGTGTCGTGCAACAGTAGCCCTCCGATCTCCTTTAGTTTCATCTGCACCGTTGAATGATCTTCATAAGCTTGCCTTTATTTCGTATTTCATCATTTCGGCTTTCCTATGGCCAAGTGTCTTGCGAGTCCATGTCGCGATCTCCGAAACTCCGAAACGAAGCTTCTCTACGCTAGCTCCTTCCTCTATATGACCATGGCCATGACCAATCTCTTGTTCATAAAGTGCTTTTCAAGATTTCATTTTTCGGCATTTCGGGATTCCTGATGTTGAGAGTCTCTGACTTCTCCATCTCCCGGTAACTAAAATCCCGGTCTCAAATACATCGAAAGGGGTCGGATCAATGGTCCACAATCTCTTCGAACCAATGGCTCAGATCATTTCCTGATTTCGCAAATTGTGATTTCGGCATTCCTATGGTGAATGTTCTTGACGCTTCCAACTACCGATCCGCAAAAATCCAAAATGGCATGGGATCAACGGTCCCAATCAACCCTTGATCTAATGGCTCAGATCATTTCGTGATTTCTCATTTCATGAATTCGACATTCCTGTGGTATTGTTTCTTGCCTCTCCAAGTTGCGATTTGCGAAACCTCAAAATGGAGTCTTTGACATGCTCTGATCTTCTACCACGCATCCCTCTTTGATCAACGATCAAGATTTTATCGAGACTTCGCATCTCCAGGAGCCTTCGTTGTTCCTGATCAACGGTCCATATTTGGCCTCGATCTAACGGTTGAGATTATTTTGCGATTTCTCATATCGCGAGTTCGATAGGTGAAAGGCTAGAGCATTTCATACCTTTGACTTTCTAGTCAGTGAAATGTTGATCTGTGTCCACGTGTCCTACCCGTAGATGGACGGTCCTCCTTCTTTCGGGATTTTGTATACCCGCTTCTCCTTGCACTTTAATGAACGTGCAGGTTCTCCTTGATCCAACGATGGTCGAAACTTATGCTCAGATCTAACACCTGAGATCTGTCCTCCTCTTCTGTGCATTCTTATTGTCTAAAATCAGATCTGATGGACCTCCTTCTTTCGGGAATTTAAATGGGATCCAACGATCACTGATGCTTCTCCTCCCGAGCTTAGGCACTACGATTGAGTCTGCGCTAATTACTCCTGAGCTTACTTTGTTCCTATTTTTCATCGATGCTTACTCTGATCTTGTCATCAATGACCTGCCTACAATCCTTTGCACGTTTGATTCCATATTTGTTGTTGTACTTGCCATCAATGACAAGCATACAATGTCTGTAAAACATGCCAACACCTTCATCTTCATTGGGGTTCCTAAATTGAGTTTGTAATTTGATTCTCCTACTCCTTTGATAGGGTACTGATAATTGTCTCCAATTGTAACTTTTTGGGAAATATTTTTTTTTGTAAGGCAAGAGAGAATGTCTCTTTGACCTGTCATGTGCTTGAAAACACCACTATCTATGAGCCAAGTGTACTCACTAGGAGACATTGATCCTAAGAGGGAAGAGATTAAGAAATAGTCTTCAATCTGTTCTTTTATCATCTTTGTGGGTGGATCTTCATCTTCAACTGTGTGGGTATGGTGCCTCTTGTTTCTCTTGTTGTATTCTTCTCTTATAGCTAGACAATTCTTAGCAATATGTCCCATATTGTCACAATGGTAACATTGGTAGGATGAGAAATCATTTTCTCTTCTTTGGCCTTTTTGAAACTTCTGAAATCTCCTTGGAGGGTGAGATTGTCTATGTATGAATTTGTTTGGGGTGTGAGACTCCTTATGTTGATGGGTTTCTTTCTAGAATTAAGACCTATTCCTTCCTCCTTTAGTATGAGAAGCTAGGGCTTGATCTTCATCTCTTGATAGTATTTCTTCTCGGTTAGCTACTCTTTCTTCTTCTTGAATGTATTCTTCAAAAAGTCTGTCAACGTGTAGTTTCTCCTTTATGGCACAAATAGTTTGGATGAGTGCAATCCTATACTTCCAGGCACAGAATTTTTCCACACCTTCTAGTTTGTCAACAAGCTTGGTGCTTACAAACATCTTTACCTGGAGCTAGGAAAATGACCAAAAATTGAAAATGCTCATAATTTAATTTTGAACCTACCAAGAGGTGCGCTTGGCTGAGGCGAGTAGCCTGGTGTAGTTAGATCTCAAAAAATCCAATTTTTTCCCCTTCAAAATGGACCAAAGAGTTTTTGGACTGGTACTTATGGTATTAGTTCTAGTACTCCTGGTTTTCTGGTACTTATGGATTTCTGGTACTAGTCAAAAATAGGGTTTGACTTTCCAGAGTATCTGACCACTAAAAAGGTGCTCTCAAGCTGCCAAAGAGTTCCCTAGGCTAGGACACACTTTTCTATATGGTTTTTAGGTTGATATTCCTCTTCAAAAAAGGCCCTAATTTTCTTGTAGGACAATAGTGATGTTTTTCTTTATCCAGTTTAAGATGCTCTCTTTAGCTTATCTCTGATACCATGTTAAGGTTTAAGCTATTATTAGGTTTCTTTTCAATTTACTAGATAACCATAACATAGATAGGATCACTGAGATAAACACAATCACAAGATACACATCATTTATCCTGGGAAACCCTCATGGCAGAGCAAACCCAACAAAAAGTTCCTTAATATAGATATCCAATACAATGCTAATAAAATAAACCAAAACACTGGAGAATATCCAATACTGAGCAATGTGTCGCTCTCTTCCTTATTCTCCAAACTGCAGCTACCAAAATTGCGCGTTGGATGCGTGAACGAGTGAGTGAGATAATGAGGTGTTGGATTCCTTTATTTATTCAAACTGGTAGGTGATGGAAAGGTGTCTCTTCACTGGGCAGGGCCAAGTTGTCTTCTTAGTGGTTAAAACCACTTTAATTAGCCTGGAGGCCGACTTCTCAATTTTCATATTATATTTAGGGTTTGACCAATCCACAAAAGGGGATTTGGTCAATTACAATGTTCGACATGATCAATCCACAAAAGGGGATTGATCTAATGAATAATAAATCACTAAATAGAATACTCTTTGCAGTTACAATATTTCAACAGGAAAGGCCATGGGAGGATATGGATCATTGATCATATTTTCTCCTCGAGATCGGTCGTGTGGAAGGAGGAGAATTTAAGTCAGTTGTGAGTAGAAATGATGTTCATATGGTGAACCCTTTACTAAAGCACAATGCCTATGCTGAGAGGAATATTGTGAATATATCAGAAACTGTACCGAGTAACATTTCCATAACTCATGATGTCGTTGAAAACATCTTTATCGGGGGCAAATTGTTCTCAAGATGAAATTTGTCAATCTACGACATTTTTCAAGGAATTTCATAATGTTTTCACCTGTTTATACGAGGAAATGCTTGGCATAGATACTTATATTGTCGAACATGGGACTCAAACCTATGAGAACGCAAATCCAGTTCGACATAAATTGTGACCATTCAACTAGAGGAAAGTTGTAACAATCAAGGATGAGGTAGAAAAAATACTCAAATCAGGATTTATTTATCCATTTCCATTAACGAAATGGGTGTCCAATCCCATACTAGTGGACAAGAAAAAAGGTATGATTCGAGTGTGCATGGATTTTCAAGATTTGAATAAAGATTGTCCTAAGGACAAATTCCCTACGTTGTTTATCGATCATATTCTTGACGAATGTGTAGAAAGTGAGATTTTCTTCTTCATGGATGGCTTTTCTGGTTATAACCAGATACATATCCTCCCTAAGGACCAACATAGGACAACTTTTATTTGTCCTTGGGGAACCTTTGCATACAAAAAGATGCATTTTTCCCTTAAAAACATTGGAGCTACTTTTTAGCAGGGCCATGATGTTCATTTTCCATGATCTTAAGCACATAGTAGAGGATTATTTGGATGATCTAACTTCCCACTCATGTAAGAGGGAGCAACATCTTCTAAACCTCCACCTTGTCTTTGAGAGATTCCATCACTATTGAATTTCCTTGAATCCACATAAATGAAAATTTTGTGAGACTTCAAGACGCCTCTTAAGATTTATCATTTCAACTAAAGGGATCATGGTTGACACTTTGAAGGTAGAGGTAATAACTCAGTTTCCTTCCCCACCCACAATATGTCAACTTTAGAGTCTACAAGGAAAGACAATTTTCCTTCGACGTTTTGTACCGAATTATGCTGATATCACAAAAGGTTTTATGTGCTTATTGAAGAAGGTGGTTCCATTTTATTGGGACGAGTCGGCACAACATTATTTTTACGCATTGAAGAGCGATCTAGTGTCGACTCCTTTTCTTAGCCCCCCACATTATAATAGACATTTTCTACTATATCTTGCGGTAGCAGAATATTCGATTGGCATGGTATTAGCTTAGGAGGATGATGATCTCCAAGAGAATCTCATCTATTAGTATTCTCATGTCGATAACATGGCCTTAGAAACATTTCATGTTGTTTAGCGCCTCCAACATTATATTATTTTGTGCAAGACGACCGTCATCGCCGACATTAACCTTTTTCAGTATTTTTTTACTCTATGAATAAATGGCGGGAAGTATAACAAGTGGATTGTTTTTCTTCAAGAGTTTGATTTGGATTTCTCTTCTGCTAAATCCATGAAATCATTAGTCTTCTCCAAAATTATGTCGGAGTTCCCTATGGAGTACAAGGAGAATGAAGTTATTGACTCACTTCTTGGTGAGATTATTTTCCTCATCTCTTCTACTGATCCTTGGTATACATATATCCCTATATATCTCCATACTCTTAAGTTTTCCAAACATAACTCAAAGGATGACTGACATCAGATTCACCATCGAGCAAGGAATTACGTTATCATTGGAGAAAATTTGTATCGTCGAGGAGTTGATTCAATTCTCCATCATTTCTTAACCCACGGGGAAGCGAAAGTTGTGCTTAATGACTATCATAGTGGAGCATGTGGTGGTCACTTATTAGGATTGGCTACATCCTAGAAGATCTTGCATGTCAGGTAATTTTGGTTGTCCATCTCTAAAGACTGAATAGAAGCAGTAAAGAAGTTCCACCCATGCCATATTTTTTCTTAGAAAATGCACATGCATATTTCTCCTCTTTTTCCAGTCGTCATTATTGACCCATTTACTAAGTGGGTTGTTGATTTTATGACATGCCACTTGCCTTTGGCTAGGGGGCATCATCACATCATTGTGGAAATTGATTATTTCACAAAGTGGGTGGAGGCCATGCCTACTTTTCCGAGTGATGGCAAGATTTCCACTTTCTTCATATTCAACCAAGATATAGCTCGATTTGGTGTTCGAAAAGATATTTTCACTGACCATGGAAGTCACTTCTAGAACAAGATAATGTCAGAACTTGCTTCTAAGTTGCGTTTTAGACAAGAGCACTGGTCTCCATATTACCCACAAGCAAATGGATAGGTCGAGGTCGTTAATAAGTCTCTTAAAACCATTCTCCGATGTACCTTTAACACAAGTAAGTCTAACTTCCACATCATGCTCTATCTGGATTTATGGGAATACCAGACTACAGTAAAAACAAGTACTAGATTTTCACCTTTTCATCTCATTCATGGGTTGGAATCTGTCTTACCTATTGAGTTTGAGATTTCGTTCCTTAAGATAAATTTAGAGCTTATACCTGACTCCACTGAGTTATAACCACACCTTCTCCATCTATAAAACCTTGATGAGTAGTGTCGAGATACTGC
Source organism: Picea engelmannii (assembly GCA_009831015.1). Classification (NCBI taxonomy): domain Eukaryota; kingdom Viridiplantae; phylum Streptophyta; class Pinopsida; order Pinales; family Pinaceae; genus Picea; species Picea engelmannii. Next base: position 424,862 of record ML788600.1, read on the forward strand.
GAATATGAATGAAGCTCACAAAAAATGAGCTAAGAGTCAGCATGATAAGTCCATGCACCCAATATTTTTCTCAGAAGGTGATATTGTCTTAGTCTACGACGAGGAAAATTTTTCCTTGGGGGAAGGAAAGTTTAATCCTTTATGGTACAACCCTTACAATGTGAGATGTGCCTTACGGAAAGAAGCCTACAAAATTGAATATTTTGAAGGGAATGTGCTTTCAAAGCCTAGAAATGGGCTCTATTTAAAAAAGTATTATTCCTGAGTAGCTTTTCTTAGGAGGTCATTTTGTAATTATTGTTTATAGTTGTATAGTATGATAGTATAATGTAATTTTTTCATTAATTATGATTATGGTGCTTCTACTTGGTTGGAATATGTCACACAATTTGTCAATTTTGATAGGGTATGCAGATGGCGTTAGTCACCATACTCATAATATGGCTTCTGTTTCTTGGGTGATTTATTCTCCTACATGAGAATCGATCTCTTTAGGAGGTGTTTATCTCAACCCATCTACTAATAATGTATTTGAGAATAGATTTTTTATTGAACTACTTCATGATGCCATTGTGCACCACATTCGGTCCTTAGAATTTCATCTGGACACTTAGCTAGTTTTATGTCAGCTAAAAAATAATTATCGTATTCGCAACCCTATGTTTCATTGTGATTTCCTTAGAGTGCATTTTTTGGAGCATTATTTTGATCATATTACTTATGTTCATATTCCAATAAGTGCCAATGTATTATGTGACTCATTTTCTAACTACGTATTAGATTGGAATTTACACCATTCACATTAAATAAAAAATCAAATCATTTATGTCATAATAATAACTCACCAAGACATAATTATCAAGGAAAAAATATTATCTGTACATATATCTTCATCAGTTTCAATAGTTACAAAAATGGTGGATCATTTCTCAAAAAAGGCTTTTAATCCTCGATTGTCCTCTATAAGGATCGATCATACAAAAATCTAATAGTCAAGGTATCTCCTAATCACTATCCTGAGGGACTAGATCCTCCCTCTACATGCTTCTCATAGCACACCACAACATGAGCAAGACATGGAAAGAGTTGTATCCATACCCCTGAAATGCCAACTACATGTCGTTGCATCTGCTCTATTATATCCTCGATCTGTACCATGGGAACCTAATGCACTAATCTATCCATATTCTTCTAGATGTTATCTAAAACTCGCTCAACATTTACTTATGGTTGTCCATCTCGGCCACATCGCCCATGTAGAGGAAATCCCTCTGGTCATCTCAGTCACATATTTTCATAATCAAACAATATCGTTATTCACATGATCCACATCAAAAACATTTATTTTTTATTTCTCAAAATATAAAAATCAAATAATTATAAAATTTCTTACCAATGTCTTCGTAGGTGCTGCTAAGAGGGAGAGGCATCTATGGGTCCTGTCGGTAGTCTATCCATGCATAAGGATAGTCATCTATGTCTACCACTTGGCACGAGCAACAAGAAAAGAAGGCATTATCCCATGGATCCCCTAGCTACCCTCCTCCTTGCCTTGGTAAGACTTCATCCCATATCTCTATTGCACCATCTCGGGTATAGTGAGGATGGATTTCCACTCTAGGACTGATCATGGGAATCCTCTCAAAGAATAAATGACATAAAGGATTTCATAGCCAAAGTTTTTCAATTTTCCCTGCTTACACCCCATCAACTGGGCCTTCATACATGTCAACAATGTTGTGCTCCAATCATACAACTTTGGTAACAAAAATTCTTTGGCATAAAACATCATTTCTCGGGAGGCTTGATGCAATGATGTTGATCCTGTGATATGAGCAATCAATAACTTAATTATATTCATAATGAGATTCATGATCTCACCTATCGGGAGTTGTCTCCCAACTTTATGTGTCTCGATCGTGTAATACAACGCAATATATTTGTTGATTGTAAGACCAACATATCCTTTACCCTTTAAATTTACAGCAACTCCCCACCTAAGTAGCCTAATACGAAAGTATATATATATTTAGTTTAAATATTTAAAGATTACCCCCTGATCATGAACACATCAACATTGGGTTCCCAATAATCTATCAGTGTTGCAAGCAATCCTTGTTGTTCCCTTATGCCATTACAATGGAAAACAATTGTTAATCCACATCTTCGGATAGCTTCTTGGGCCTCCCGATCATTCATCACATCATTATCAACTTCCTCATACACTCTTTCCCTCCACTCTATCACGATCCTGCAAAATTCAAATCATTTTTGATTGAATCCTTTTTAAATTTCAATAGTTCTGTAGGTGTATGTGAATCGCATTATGCAAGGTCACGTACATGTCCGCGCAATTTTTAAAAGATCATTACCCACTCAAAATTTTACTCAATCTAAAAAACTTACGGATAAAAATGAAGAGGAGGAAGAGATTACTTACTTGGTCCAAGAGGTTCTGTATTCTGAGCTTTGTACGCCTCATACCGGTCTTTGAAAGTTTGAAAGGCAAAAGGGCTCCAATGCTCTCAAAAGTGTAAAAGTGAAAATAAATGGTAAAAATTGAGTTTACATCTATTTTAACACATTTCCCCACTTTTTCAAATATTTTTCTCTCCTTATAAACAATTTTATGCCATTTAACCTAATAAAACACTCAAACGTTGTTTTCTTACATAGTTGTCTTTGAGAGATCTCATCTTTTACACAAATTTGTGGATCTGGTGGAAATTTTTTCTGATTTATTTGGTAGGTATTGTTCTCTTTAATGGCATGTAGAGTAGGTACTGCCCCGCCTACATACTTCATTTATCCATATCAATAACTTTTTTCCGTAGGGTTGAACCCATTGAGTTGCGATATAGAACCTTCCTTGTTTTTTACAAGTTTAGAAGTGTTTTAATTCATGTGGCAGAAGCCTACCGTTCATGGGTTCCTTAGTTAGACTTTGTATTGCATTTTTTCACCCATTCTGAAATAATCTCATAGGCTTGAGAGCCTTGTTTTGTCCCACCATGAATTTTCATTGAAGTTGCATATCTTCATCTTGATCTATTTCTGGTTAATACCCGCGTGCCTCCCTTATTTATGTATTGTGATCACTAAAAACATTTGGGGTAGGATTCACTCCACCTGCATAATGCATCTCTCTTTATCGATCATGATTAAACCATAGGGTCAATCCCATTTTTTCTCAGCATCACACCCTCAAAGTTTCTTTAAAGTTGTTTTTTAAGAATAGTATAACTTACCTCTTCATGAGTGTCCTAGTTAGTACCTCACTGGCCATTTTGACACACATGATGCAATGTTTGTAGGCTCAGAATCTTTATTTAGTATTGTCTATTAATTTTTTCTAATTTTCAAATATGATAATTATTGCCTTATCCTTTCAAAAAGATTTTTATTTCCACTGTTACCATAGAATAATTACACACTGAAAATCTCAACTGAAATAAAAATGCAACGGAAATAAGAAAATCATAGAAAGATGGTCATTCATAGTAGACACAATATTTTTACCCTGAGAAACCCAACCTTGGGAGAAAAACCCAACTTTTATTAAGAATAATTCAAGCAAGAAACTATATCACTGTTCAATGAAAAAACCATCACATAAAAAGTTGTGCCCTACCATGAGGAAGATCCCTCAAGGCTAGTGAACCACTAGACAAAGACAACGCACCACAAAATCTTCCCAAGATGCTCCTTAAGAATTTCACTGGAACTGTTGTTGGTGATGCATTGTTGCACTAGAATTGCACACTAGCTGAGGAAATTTGTGTGTTTTGTGACAATGAAATGATCTAGCCTTTATTTATAGTAATATGATTCACCTTTATTTACTTGTGGGGTAGACTTCATATTTTGTCCACAATAATTCATTTAATTCTTTTCAGGGTTTTCTTTAATATTTTAATGGTATTTGACTTTTCTTCTTGGCTTTCTTCTTTTACTAGAAATTTTTTCATTGAGCCTTGTTGATGTAATCATCTCTGACATGCACCCAGTTGATGTAATATTCTCCTCACATGTATTTATGATCAATATAGGGATCTAATGTTGAGTAAATCCACCTAGAGGCCCCTCATATCAGAGGTCTCCCAAGAATACATTCTTCAACATTAGACTAGACTTGTAAACAAGTCAAACCTACCCTATAAGAAGTATATCACTCCAACCTGAGAAGGCATGTGGTATCACCTTGAGTATCTATCACTCATAGTCAAATCAAGATGACTAGGAGAAGACTTCTCCTAATCCATTCATCACTAACCAAATTAGCATGGCTAATCCTGTGAGTGAATGTATCATTATCCTTAATCAAATCAACATGAACACTCTAGGAGAATGTCTACCCAATGTTAGTAGCTAGAGAACATCAGTTCCCTTGGCCATTTACCACTAGACAAATCAGCATGGAGAATCCTATCAGTGAATGTATCATTCTTGTTAGTTAAATCAACATGACCACTCTGGTAGAATGTCTTCCCAATGCAACCACCTAGAGAAACATCAAAACCTTGATTATTTTACACTCCTTATCAAATCAACGTGACTAAGGAGAAAGACTACACCTGACCTATTCACCACTAGAAAATCCACATGAGTGAATGTATCATTCTCCCTTGGTCAAATTATCATGACCAATCTAGGATAATGTTTTCTTAATGTTGAAACATCAACACTGCTTCTCAGTAAGGGAAAAATTATGCATCACACCAAGCTTGTTTTTGAAGTATTCAAACTTCACTCTAGATAGAGGCTTGGTAAGAATGTCCACAATCTACTCATATATGGATATGTATTGGAGCTTCACTGCTCCCTTCTACAACATGTCTTGGATGAAGTGATATTTTATCTCAACATGCTTCGACCTGTCATGAAATACTGGATTTTATGAAATCTTGATAGAACTTTGATTATCACAATGTATCAAGGTCGTCTCTAGATCCTGATCAAATAGTCCTGCAAGAAGTTTCCAAATCCATATTGCTTCATGACATCCAAAATTAGCTATCATATACTCCACTTCTATTGTATTGAGTGCTACCGAAGTCTACTTCTTACTAAACTAGGATATCATATCTAATCCCAAGATAAAGAAACACCCTGAGGTGTTCTTTCTGTCCACTGCACTCCCTGCCCAATAAGAATTTGTATATTCCTGCAGCCTCACTTCACCATCTGAGACAGATCTCTGACCATATCCAAGTGTACCACGCAGGTATCTCAACAAATACTTTGTTGCAACCCAATGGAAGTGTCTCAACTCAACCATAAAGTAGCTCAAGGTGCTCACTAGATAGAAAATAGTTGGCATGGTGTTAACGAGGTACATCAAGGATCCAATCAACTACTTGTACATAGTGGGATACACCAAATATGAATATGAAGTGGAATCACTCATCTTCTTCATATTTTTCTTCATAGGTGTATCCATGGACTTGTAGTCCATCATCCCAGATTTTCTCAAGATATCAACTATGTACTTCCCTTGTCCAAGGAAGATATTTCCTGATCTCTGCCACACCTCCAATCCCAAGAAATAATTCATCAAGCCAAGTTACTTCATTTTGAACGTTGAGGCTAACTCCCTCTGTCACTGAAGAAAACCATGTTGTCTAGTCTACCTCACTGGTTGCTCCCTCTGTGACTGAGGAAAAACATAATCTCCAATCCTCCTGACTAGATTCCTCCTCTGTCACTGTAGAAAATCCTACTAAAACAAATGAATCCTCCCTAGAGGTCTCAAATCTCCTAGAAGCCTCCTTCCTATGAAGCTTTTGTCTGGCCTCCTCAGCTCACAACACCTATATGTCAGTCTTGGAAGGTGTCTCTCTCCCACTTGAACCCGAGGGGGAACTATTTTTGAATGATCAACTCTTACCTCTAAGCCAACTGAATCTCTGTGAGATCAGTCTCACTCTGAGTCTGCATGCTCCCTTTGAAACTTGACTCCTTTTAAGTCTGTACAATCTCTAGATCCATCTGCTCCCTCTGCATTTGTTGACCTCCTCTAAAGTCTGATCTCCTATGAAATTTCTTGGGAGTCTTCTCCTCCCTACTGGATCATGAGAGTTGACTCCCTCTGAGCTATTACTTGGTGGGGCCACCTTCCTCACCATTGGTGGAGCCACCTGCTCCTCCTCATAACTAGAAGATTTGGAATAAATGATGTGACTCCATGTAACTCAAGAACCTATGAGCTCATAGTTTCTCCTGAAAGTAACATTGGGAGATTCTTGCCTCTTTGCATCTTGCAAAGTGTCACAAATCCAAATTGGCCTCTTCCAGGTCACTACAACATCTCTAGGTAGATCCACTAGCCTTGTTGGCTCTACTGACTCCTCCTAATAGTATGAAGGATGAACAATTGGACTAGATATATTTTTACGATCATCCTTCAGAGCCTCCTTCTCCTCACTATAAATATCCATATGAGACTCTTTGTATCCCACAAAAGTATCCTTCTTTCCAGAAGGTTCTAACTTTGTCCTCTTCTCCTTTAGTACATGGAGGTATATTGTCATGTCCACAATTCCATGTCTAGACATTCTTCTCCATGTCTCAAACCAAAGATCATCTAACCCATTGCCACCTGCAACCGTCAATATAGATCCCTCTCATATCTATCCCTTGTGAATTGTTGGGAACATGAACAAGAACAAGAAAACAAGAAAAAAATTGTCTCAAAGAACCACTATCTATAAACTAGGTATTACTAAAAGAAATAGTCTTTTCGAAGTTCATATGCAATATCATCAATCTTAGATTCCTTTGTCTTCTTGTGTGGTGAATGCTCATCAAAATCAACTATTGATGCATGCTATCTTTCCTTTCATTTCTTCCAAGGACACTAAGAAGTATACTGACGAAATGTATCACAAATGTAGCACTTGATCTTTGAAAGATCCTTCTTCTTATGTTCTTGAGCTGGAGCTGATCCTCTACCTGTATTTTTCTTTCCAAATTTTATTTTTCCTTTTCCTCTTATTTCATGATCTTCAAGAGATTTATTTCCTTCATCGTGGTGTTTCTTTGAGTTTTTCTTGGAAAATAATCTTGCCTCTTCTTGTACACAATCATCCCACAACTGATCAAACTTGGGAAACTTCTCTCGTCCACAAATGCTCTGAACAAATGACTCCCATGAGGAAGGAAACCCATTAAGATTTATTGTAACAAGTTATGCATCATCAATGGTGTCTCCAATGGCATGAAGTTGATTTTTCAACTGGGAGACTTTCATAAAATAACTGGCAACTGAATCTGACATCGTCATCATGATGCAATGGAGTTGAGTCCTCAAAGCTAACTTATTGCTAGTATTCTTACTCTCAAACAATCCCACCAAGGCGTCAAAAATTTCTTTGCTTTTATTAAACTCAACAATGTGTGGAATCAAATAATATTTTATGGAATCTATCAAGATTCTCTTAGACTTTGCTTCATTCTTCTTGTGCTTGGATTTCTCTTCAGCACTTGCTGGTTCTGAGACATTTTTTTTACATAATTATGAATCTCATTTTCATCCAAGATGAAGAGTATCCTGGTATTCTGTGATCTGAAATTTGTAGCACCATCCTAATTATATTTTAATCTAATACTAGAAACCATATTGACAAGAAGAAGTCTGAATCAGAGGGTTCAAAATCTGGCAAAGCGTCAATAATCCTAAAACCCTAAAATTTCAACTTTGATGGAATGCCAATCTGAAGGATGGAGTAGATGCGCTAGGGAAAGATGAGTTTCTCTATGGTAAAATTAGTCCCAACACTATCCAATAAATTCTCAATGAGATTAAAAAGGGCAGATATGTGCAGTGGAAAATTTCATGTGCATCGACAGAAAAACTGTGCAGTGGCAAATTTCAACAAAGCTATGATACAATGTTGAATTTTTCTAATTTTCAGATCTAATAATTATTTCCTTATGATTTCAAATAGATTTTTATTTCCATTGTTACCATAAAATACTTACACATTGAAAATCTCAACTGAAATAAAACTGTAGAGAAAATAATAGAATCATAGAAAGATAGCCATGCACAATAGACACAATATTTTTACCCGGGGAAGCCCAACGTTGGGAGAAAAAAACAACAACTTTTCTTAAGAAGAAATCAAGCCAGAAACTATATCATGATACAATGAAGAAAAAAATACATATAAATTTGTGTCCTAGCATGAGGAAGATCCCTCAAGGATAGAAAACCACTAGACAAAAATAGCGCACCACAAAATCTTCCCAAGTTGCTCAAGAATTTCACTGAAGTTTTCGCTACTCCTGCACTGTTGCACTAGACTTACGCACTAGTTGAGGAGAGATATGTGTTGTGTGATAATGAAATGATCCATACTTTATTTATAGTAATCTTAGTAACCTTTATTTACTTGTGGGGAGGATGACTTATTTTGTCCACAATAATTCATTTAATGCTTTTCTGGGGTTTCTTTAATATTTTAATGGTATTTGACTTATCTTCTTGGATTTCTTCTTTTACTAGAGAAGTTGTCCTTGAGCCTTGTTGATGTAATCATATTCTGCATGCACCCAGTTGATGTAATCTTCTTCTCACATGTATGCCTGATCAATATAGGTCTCTAATGTTGGGTAAACCCACCTAGAGGCCCCTCATCACAAGAGGTCTCCAGAGCCTACATTCTTGAACATTAGACTAGACTTGTAAACAATTCAAACCTGCCCTATAAGAAATAGATCACTCCAACCTGGAACATTCATGTGATAGCATCTTGAGTCTCTATCAATCCTAGTCAAATCAACATGACTAGGAGAAGACTACGCCTGGACCATTCACAACTAGCCAAATCAACATGGCTAATCCTGTGAGTGAATGCATCATTCTCCTCAGTCAAATCAGAATGACTATTCTGGGAGAATGTCTTCCCAATGCTAGTAGTTGGAGAACATCAACGCCCTAGGCCATTCACCATTATCCAAATCAGCATGGCTAATCCTATGAGTGAATGTATCATTCTCCTCAATCAAATAAATATGACCACTCTGGGAGAATGTCTACGTGATGTAGCCACCTGAAGAAACGTCAACACCTTGAGAATTTTCCACTCCTTTTCAAATCAACATGACTAAAGAGAAAAACTACACTTCGGTTATTCACCACTAGCAAAGCCCCATGAGTGAAAGTATCATTCTCCCTTGGTCAAATCAGCATGACAAATCTGAGAGAATGTTTGGTCGATATTGAAACATCGACACTCATTATTTTGTGATGAAGACTCATTGCTTCTCAAATTTTGTCTGGCCAAATTACCTATAGAGCTTCCAAAATTTTGTGTTGAGTTGTATCTGCATGGCATATTAACCACTTGCACTTTTTGAGCTTAATGTTAGCTTCAATTTTTTTTTGTATAAGTGAATTGTATGCATTCTCGAATAAGTCACGATCCTTGCAAATTTTTCCTTTAAATCTTGACACCTTTATCCATGGAGGAAAAATTCCCCCGAGCGTCCATATCCTGCACGTGTTTCCTTGCATTGAGCATAGTTATGTTCCTTGCACCTGAAACTAGTCTTCTTGCCTGCGATGCTTGTTTCCTCCACTGTACTATAAACATTATTCTATTCCTTTTTAGGATTTATGATATGAAAAGGAAAAAAAATTAAAAAAACAAAAAAGAAGGATGGGAATGAGTGGAAATATTTTGTATATGGTAGCTACTTATGTCTCCATTGAACAGAGCGCAATCTCACGAGTCTTTATCTCACTATTATGGGTTTGGTATGGATTTAGGAGGCCTTTTATCATCATTGAGTTGAATCTCCTCCAACTGGTTATTCTTCCAATCATATGGAGCGTCTTTTGATACCTCCTGTGTCACAGATGTATCCCAATCCATGTTTCCTAAGTCACATTTTGTGTCATGTATCTATTCAAGGGAAGTTAACCTGTGTTGGCCACTCTAAAAAAACATTATCTTTTCAAGTCATCCCTTCTGTGTTAATCAAATATTTCTCAGTATCAAAAGTATCTTTGTATCCTACTCATGATAGTATAGAAGGTCCCCATTGACTTCTTGTTGGCGGGTTTGGTCTTATCGACTCTGACACATTGCTCTGAGAGTATGACCTAGAATTGAACCCTGGGCCTATTTTCATTATTGATAGGAAACCTTGCACTAAAAAAATGACAAATCTTCATTGGTTGTTGATTGAGTGATCTCTCTTGTGTTCGACATCAACAAAAATCATCACACATAGGGATTCGTGTGGTACCTTGGTTTCCATTTCACCCCATTGGTGGATTCCTCATCTTTTTCAGTAGTATCCATCATTGGATACTATTAAGAGAGTATCTACCATGCGCTATGCCATATGGGGCATGCCGACGTTGTACCTCAGTGTGGTTCTTACAATATTTTTGTTTGAGTCCTTCCAAATCTTTGGCCTTCTGCTACACCTCGTGTTGTATGATGGAGGATTCCTTAATGCCTTCCTTCATGTGGATCTCTTCCTTTCGACTTCAGTGCATATTTCTATGGGATAGGGGTCTAGAATTTATTTTATTAACTTCGATATTGAAGTCATCAGTGGTAGGTTCCCTCGCTATTGACAGTGGGTATACATCAATATCCCCTGATCGATAGATTCTATTAGGTGTTCTACATAAGATCATTTATTCACACTTGTTAGATTGTACTAGGTACCTTAATGCCCATTATCATCATTGATGGGTTATCTCACATTTCTTAATGGTATACATCAATGACCGGTAATCAAACGATGTCTCACTATGTTCGATGTCAACTCCTTTATTTACATAGTGTAGACTTGTACCATGACGGTCAGATTGAATACTTTGGGTGAAGTATGAGAATCACCTCTTTTGTGCTCCTACCTAATTTATATTGACTGTACCACCCTCAAACATCAGTACTTGTAGAGGATAAATTTAAGCATCATTGGCTACTATTAAGAGAGTCTCTACCATGCACCATTCCATCTGGTGCATGCCAGAGTAATACCTCGATGTGGTGCTTGCAATATTTTCATCTAAGTCATTCCAAATATTTGGCCTTCTTCTACACCTCATGCTATATGATGGAGGATCCCTTAATGCCTTCCTTCATGTGGATCTCTTCCTATCGACTTCAGTGCATCTTTCTCTGGGATAGGGATCTAGAGGTACCTTGGGGATTGGAGTCATCAGTGGCAGGTTCCCTCGCTATTGACAATGGGAATACATCAATGTTCCCTGATCAATAGATTCTATTAGGTGTTTGACATCAGATCATTTATTCACACTTGTTACATTGTACTAGGTACCTTAACGCCCATTATCATCATCGGTGGGTTATCTCACATTTCTTAAAAATATACATAAATGACCGGTAATCAAACGATGTCTCACTGTGTTCAACTTCAACTCCTTTATTCACATAGTGAAAACTCGTACCATGATGGTTAGATTGAATACTTCGGGTGAAGTACAAGCATCACCTCTTTTGTGCTCCTACTCGACTTATATTGATTGTACCACCCTTAGACATTGGTACTTGCAAAGGATCAATTTGTTCACTCCTTTGGCTAAAATATTTTCTTATTTGATCCTGAGACAACTATGTTGTGTATCCATTCATGGCTATGATCTACTTTTTCACATGGATCCATTGTGTATAGTTTTCATGGCCATGGAAATTATTTATATTTATATCATTCATGGATCCATAGTGTATTTGATTTGTGTCCATGCTTACATCATACTCAAGCATGAGAATTCCTAACTTGATAAGTGTTGGGCAATAAAGATGTCCTAAAAACAACCTCTATGCATCATCTGAAGGTAGGTGCTGGCACAAGCATTTTACTTGTTTCCTACGTAGGTTCTTACCTTCCGTTTTAAATACCTCATCCTCCAGAGATGAAAAACCTGTAAAGGGACAACAATCGTAAAGGGAACGACAATTTTTCTATTCAAATGAATGACACTTCCTGTAAAGGGAACACAAATTGTAACAAGGGAACGATAGTCATTACATTGGGCCGAACTAATGTTGAATTAATTGCATTGTAGTACTTGCCCAACTATATAATTTGTCAATTTGAGGTTCATAAACTTACGAAGCACATGCAAAGTATATGCAATATTGAAGTGGGACTAATCTAATCTAATTTTTAAGCTACGACTGAAATTGAATCATTAATCTAATGCAGGAAATTGAAACACACGACTTGGAATTGAATTACTACAACCTACGACTGAAATGAAATTGCGTAAATGAAATTAAGCTAGGAATGGAGAACTACATGAAGGAAAAGAAAACACAACATGTGAAGAGTTGAATAACACAACAACATATGTGAGCTCACGCCAATGAAGCAATCTTACATTACAATAATCAAATCAATCTTCATAACAGAATAATGAAAGCATGGAAGCCAAAACTATGAATCAAAGCTAATAAACTCTTTCTCTTTCAAATCCTAAAGACTACTATTAAATGACTATTGAATGATTACTACTCACTATTGAATGACTACTCCCTCATGACTAGATAGCACTCTCTTTTATACATGAGAGCTTTGAAGATAAGATAACCATATCATAATTATAGATCCACTTTTCTCTCAACCTATTTCCCATTATTACAAAATATAATCCCTTCAAATCCTCACACATATCTCTCATATATCTTGGATAAGATATGCCAACCAAATCTCCATGATCTTCTCCTTGGAATAGGCTTTAATTATCTCCTCAAATCTTGAAATGGTGGAGGAATAATTTGAGAAGTCCTTTTGAATTAATCCTTCACATATTCCTACACATTACAAAGCTCACACATTTTTTAGATATATATGAAAACATGTCAATTTTCTAACATTTAATCACAAATTCCCTTTTAATACTAAAATGAATAAAGTGGAGAATAATAAGGTGAAACCCAAGTATATTTATGAAATGATAACGTGAAAGGTTAATGGGGCGATGAAATGTGAAGAATAATGAAGGGAAAGGTGGATGAAAAAATGACATTTATGGGCCCCAACATACCCCCCAACTGAACTTGTTGCATGTCTGCATGCAACCATGCATGGGTCTTCTCAAGAAATTTTGGCATCTGAATGTTGGCTTTGAGTGATGATAATGTCTGTTTCCAGGATGGGATTTACATGAGTAACAACTCACATTTTCTTATGGTTGGTTCTTGTGTGACAACCATGATTATAAAGAATGTTGTTTCTTGTGTTAACAACATTCATTTCGTTATTTTTCTCTTGCTGTAATGATAATAATTTGCCCATATTCTTACTGGAAAATATATGCTATCAATGTGCATAAAGAAACATCACTGAGTATAAGAAATCCCTTTTTTATATTTGTGAATCATGCCAATATGTATATCAATGCTTATGAAGCAAAGTGCAACAGAGTATCGTTGGAAAAGAAATGTTGGCAAATGGTAAGTGAGAGGAAAAATGGAATGATGGTAGTGGAAAAATGGAGTAATGATAGTGAATAAAGTCCCCTACCCCCCAACTGATTTGGTTGCATGTCCGCATGCAACTGGGCATGGGTCATAGACGTAAAAAGGAAAGGGAGCTTGGTGAGGGAATTTTCCAAATTATTCATTGCTAGCAGTTGAGGAATTACATGATTAAAGTTTAGAAAATAACATACCTCCACTTACCCAAAATGTTGATGAACTATGCAATAGGAATATGGTTGATGCAACAGCTAGAGCATGGAAGATGTCACTACTGCAGGATCATGTGAAAAGTGATTGTTGTTGTAGATGTGATTGTTGTCTGCTGGATCAAAGAATGCGAAGTGGAGAAATTTGAACTGTTGTTAAATGAATCATGGAAAAGATGAAGTATGCAAGTGGAACTCTAGTACTCTCATATAGCTGAAGTCATGTTGTTGTAACTGCTGAGGAAGTCAGGAAAAAGTGTATAGTTTTCACACGCTACAACCCGATGGTACAATTCTAGTCATGTGAATCAATGTGTCAATGTCGATCATGAAGAGAAGTCATTAGATTACCGTCCATTGATGAATTTCGTTAACCAATGCGAGGCAAAATCACCATTGATGTCAATGAGTGCCAAGGTACCCGAGTACATATTGTGAAGTGTGAATGAATGAGCTGATGTCAAGCCACTTGCAAGATCTGACGATCAAGGGATATTGATGTATTCCCATGATTGTCAGTGAGATAACTTGTCATTAAGGCATGTAAGCCTATAGGTACTCAAAATGAACTGTAGTCTATATCCCAGATAAGGTGTAGAGGTCGATGGGGCAAGATTTTTTGAAAGGTGGGCCTTAAGGAATCCCACATCAGTCAATGTGAGTTTGATAAAAATATTGGTAGGACTATAGGAAATATCTCAGTAGTAACAATGTTTATGGAAAGGCAATGTAGTCATGGAAAGGGAGTTGGATAGTTTTATTGACAAGGCAAACTAAACTGAAAAAGATAAAGAGATGTATGTGACTCAGAAAGATAGGCATGTACGAAGTCATGAAGGATAATTCAATGGAAGATGGGATTCAACACAGGGATGACCAATCTTCTTTGAAGGAGAAATGGGGGTAAACATTTATGATGCAATTGGGTTTATGAAAGGTTTATGTGTAACATCAAACGTCATGATGTTTATGATGAGTAACAACTCCTTCAAGCAGTCAACAAAGCATGCTTTTTTTGGAAAATATTCTATGGTTCTTCAAAGTCACTTCTGCAAGAAATTTGATCGTCTTTGAACTTGTAAAATGTTAGCACTAATATGAAGAAAATAGTGTGAGAATATCAAAAACATAAAGTGCAGAAATTAATACTTATGCTATCAACCAAATGAAAAAATGAAATGTGTTTTTACCGGTTGTTGATATCACTTTTTTGACAATCCTCTTCGTGAATACCTGGTGAAGTGACTTCACAATAATTTTATCATAACAAGATAAAATCATGATTCCAACGATGTTTTCAGGAAATGTGAAAATCCAATTGCAAGTTTTTTATTTTTAGAATATTTGATTTGTTTTCAATTTTTTTATTGGCAGTATCGCTTGTATGCAATTGTACAGGGATCCAAATGTGATATTTGTGGACGCTTGCACTTAAATATTTTATGGAAACACTTTTATCATCACGATATGAGTCTATACCAGTACCTGTTCGACCACATACAACACAAAGTAAAACTAGAACAAATAACAAGAACTTCTTTATCCATACATTTTTCATTTTCATAATAATTTTTTCTTTGTATGGTTTTATTTATTTAGTTAGTTTTTATTGTTTTTCTTAATAAAACAAATGAAATACTTTGTATGGTTTCATAGTTTTTTTTTTTTTTTTTATAACATATTAAAGGAAAATGCAAAAAATAGAAATGATACTAACTGAAAAATGGAAAACAAAGCACCCAAAATTAAAATCGTCCTTCTCACATGAAATCAACATTATAGGCGTATAATTTTCATTCTCAAGGATGCTAAAACTAGGGATGACTCCAACAATAGTTGTGTTCCAACTGAACGCATAACTAACAGATCATTGCCAAATCATTAAATCGTTGAAAACACAGCATAAATAGTGGTGTGGATGAGGCTTGACCCCATAACCTCCACCCATAAAATCGGATCTCCCAACCAAGTTCTATTATTGTGATATGAATTGCATTCGAAAAATTGTATTATTATTTTTGCTGCAAGCTGCTATAGGGGTGTATTTGCAGGGTGTAATAGCGAATGTCAAATGCGATTTTCTCACAAACGACGAACTGGGTTGAGCT
>ML788601.1:0-24398 GCA_009831015.1 Picea engelmannii
CGACTAACAGAAAACAAAATAAGCAAAGAAACAGAAACTTAATTCTTTGAACTACCAAAAGATCTTTCACCAAACCCGGAAACCCTAAGAGTAAGATATCCCCAGCGGAGTCGCCAATTCTGTTGTGGGGTATTCTACCCTACAGACTAATAAGCTAAGGCTCTAAGCCTATACGCAGATCATTACCCTTAAGATTTAACTTTTAACCTTCTACCCAAAATCTCAATCCCTTTTCTCAGGCAAACACGGGAAGAATAAACCAACCTTTTTCCGACGGTTGAAGTAGATCCTCCGTTGAGTTGTTATCTCCTTGCTGCTGCTCCTTCCACAAAGCTTCCTGCAATCAAGACAATACTATGCATGCATGCTACTGATCTACTAGGGGGTTAGAGATAAAACATGAATCAAATAACATAGATGAGACTCATGTATTTGGGACATGAAAAGTATCTTTTTCATTAACTTCAATATGAACCAACTTACAATGATTTCTGAGGCTGGTCACCGTTCCACGATCCTGATCCTGGGCTCTTCCTCTTCCTTTTGTCCTCCAACTGCTGCTTCTTGAGTTTCTCCTAAAGCTTGAGGCAAGGCTAAAGGGTTGGGACAAAACTGGCTTGGCAATTTGGCAGAGTTCCTTTGCTATGATTTTTCCTCCTTGAATAGTACCCCTACCCCTCCTTTTATAGGCTAGAAGGAGCTAGGGTTTTAGGCGAACTCTCGGCCATGCATGGCGAAGAGTTCCAGTTGACTGACAAAAAGCCTCGTGTCCCGGCGGAAACTTTCCCAATTTTTTGCTTTGTTAGGTACCCGCGGGCTGTTTTGGGTTAGCCCGCGGATGCCCACGTGCAGTAAAAGGACAGCAAGAGGTTGCCCGCGCCCAGTGAGAAGTTAGGGCGCGGGTTGCTTGTTTTAAATGGTTTTTTGAGGATTTGTTCAGCATGGCTTTGTCTAGGAAGAGGCATGAGTTGGCCTGATGCCAGGTAAACCTGCATGGTGCATTTTAGGGTTATAACACCCCCTATTGCTAATTTGGGAGAGACTGCATATGCTCGCAGGTGTTGCCGAAAGGGCTAGTAGTTAGGGCTTGTTGGTGTGATATTAGAACTGAACCCTGGGTCTTCCCCTGTGCCAACAGTTGTTAAGCCCACCAGGGCCCTTACAACTAATTATGTTACCTCTGATCTTTAGCAGGGAGTCTTAGGCCCCTCTTGGGCGAGACATACCTTCTTTAGTAAGGGAGGTTCCTTTTAGCCACTTTACCCCATTTGTGTGCATATTGGTTGTTTGATTTTTTGTGTTCTCTTTGATTACTAGTTGGCCCTAGGATTTATTTTTTTGTATCTTGAGTCTTAAGTCATCGTGGTTCCCAACCAATGTCCCCACCGGTCTCGTTGCTTGTTATAGTTACCACCGTATTTCGAGTCTTTTCCTTCTAAAAGGTGTAGAGTTATTAGATGTGGTACACACACCTCCACTATTCAGACTTGTGATTCTACAAGGATGAGTACTGAACCTAGTATTCAGAACACTGGGAGCCCTTCGACTCCCACACCTACTATAGTTAATGGAATCCCTTTGACTCCTACAACCACAATGGTTATAGTGTTGGAGGAAGCTATCATTACTACTACTCGTCCTATAGTGAATTATCAATCTCTTGCCTCGAACCCATTTGGGTCTCTTGGTCACTCATTAGGCTATAATGTTCAGTCTATCCCTATCATGGTATGCCAAATTTTACTTCACAGTTTTCGAACGCCATCCTAGCTTCTAGACCTAATTCTAGCATTGGGCTTGGGGGCACTATACCTCCTTATAATCCATTCTCGTTTGGTGGTTCTTAGATCCCTCAAACAAATCCTAATATGGGAGGCATTCCCTCTTTCAACCCCGGGTCTAATCCTCTTGCTTATGGGTGGAGAAACCAACCTAGCAGACAAGCTTTTGCTTGAGTTCCATCCTATACCCTTACCTCCTTAGTTTCGATTCCGACCAACATGTTTGGCATGACGAATCCACCTCTACCCTCTGGATTCACACCCATAGGAGGTCAGTTTCACGCCTTGGAAAACCCCCAACCCGGATCCACTCCGGCTGGGGGAAATTTTTATAACCCCCATCAGAAAATTCCTACTAGAATGATGCCCAACCAACCTCTTATGAATCAGATTGGAGGAGGTCTGTATAATCTCAGACATTGCCATGGTGCTTACTAGAACCCTGGATGAGTTTCAGTTCGTCAAGCACAATATTTCGAGGGAGCTTGGGGCCATATGCCGTAACCCCGTCTCCCTTTTATGGCCACTATTAATCTACCAGACTTGTCTAAGTTGATGAATGACCCTATGTATCATGATTCTACATGTCCCCCCATCCCCACCAAGCTTCCTTTGAACATTCTGAAATTCAAAGGTAAGAATGGTGAGGATCCTGGTGATCACGTTACTACCTTTCACCTATGGTGCTCCTCGAATTCCCTTAATGACAATTCTATTCGATTAAGATTATTTCAACACACCCTCATTGGGGTTGCTGTGAAATGGTATATTGAGCTACCCAGGGGTCATATGGGACCTTTAGTCATATGGTTTTGGTCTTCCTTAACCACTTCCAATTGTCGATTTGTTACGATGATGGCCTAGAAATTCTATCGAATTTACGCTAGGACACAACTACTCATATCTCGGATCATATCCAGGAGTCGTGTAGATGGAATAGGTTGATTAAGACACCCATACCCCTGACCTTTCTTTTAGAATGTTTCCTTAAGTCTTTTCAGCCTCCTATCTCGAAGGATGTTGCTACATCTAGAGTTACCACTGAGGAAGAAGTGATCTTCAAAGCCCAACAGTTAGATCTCATATACGCTCAGTCTGGGATGTTATATCGCATTCTTCTGAATGCATCGAGGTCAAATTATAACCCTAGAAAAAATATCATACCTCACATTGATGGAATTGTAGGCTCCACTAATGTAAAGTCCACAGACTCGGTGACAAGCCATTTGAAAGAGTTGTCTCTAAACCAGTCTACAGGAGGGCCAGATTCATCTGTGTCATCCAATCCCACTCAGTTGGTGGATGTACATTATGTGCAATCGCCGACCAACCCAAATGGTAACCAACAACTAGGCGGGAATAAGAAGAAAGGGTGTAATAATAATCATAAGGGTGGGAAAAATAATAATAAACCTAAGGAAAATGGTAATAATGAGAAGACGAATAATAATGTTGGAGAGGGAAAGAAAGAAAGGCGTAAGGTAAAATTTCCTTGTAATATTTATACAGATTATCATCTTACTCATTTATGCCCCAAACTTGAAGAAACTGTGAGGCTATTATCTCTACCGCCAGTCAAGCTAACAAATCCTTTCCCACATAACCAACACATGGCCTCGAGCTCCTCAAATGCCATAAATGTGGCTAGTGGGAGTCAAAACTCATCATCCCAAGACGATGACCATTTGTGTATCAATATGGTCGATGCTAAAGTTCATGTAGCCACTCGAGCTCGTGATTATAGTTCTTCACAAGATATTCCTAGTCTAGAATCTCCCCCTCCTCCTTCGAAGACAACTTTACAGATAAAAAAACCAGATCCATTGCCTCGTATTCTGAAAGGATTACTCAAGCGCTCTACCCACAATCCAAATGCTAGAACCGCCCAGAACATCTCCATTGTTGAGGACGTAGGTCAAACTCCTTGTGTGATTTTGGATTTGGAGGTACTCCATATGTGTCATTCATAGAGGAATGCCTTGCTATCTGCATTAGGATCTCTAGAACCCAGTGGTTCAAAATTTGTCAATTTTGATGTCACAGATGTGAATCCTCATTTGCCTTACCATGTGGCATTCCAAATCCATGTGGGGTACTCAAAGTATGCCATCAAACATGCGGTTGTTGATGAAATCTCTACTACATGTGTGATGTCCTTGATCTGTATTAAAAGCTCTCGGTTCTCCGACTCTTTCTAAATCATTGAACATGTTGACTGCTTTTGACGGTCATTCCTTCTACCATCGTGATATTCTTCCTGCCTTTCCAGTCCATTTAGGTGGGAAGATGGTAGAGGTAGAAGTTGAGGTAGTTGATGCACCTCTTGATTATAACTTGTTACTAGGAAACAATTGGACGTATGCCATAGACTACATTCATGTCGTTTTTCTTCAGTACTCTTTGTTTTCCTCATGATGGGAAGATCGTGATGATCAACCAGTTATCCTTTGCGTATGCTAGTCCCAATGCATCTGTTGGACCGCCAATCCCCGTGATTTCCAATTCTCTGTTGACAACTGAGAATATAGGTTTCAAAATGTATTCTTCCCTTATGGGAACTTTCGACTTCATGGCACTGATTCACCATGTTTACGCCATGTCTAGTAGGCTCATTTCGACAGAGAGGTCCATTCCTTTCCACACTTCCTATTTTAGCGATCCTTGGACCCTACCTTCCTTGAATTCATCTTGTGAAGGTCAATAACATGTTGGAATGGCCATGCTACTATCAGTAATAGAGATTGCGTATCAATATTTTCTTGACTCTTCCACCGATCCCGATCTTGTTACCTCGCCAACAGATGAGGAGGATCCCATTCTTAAGCCCGTGTGGGCCACTTCATTTTATTTTTCACATGACTGCCTCGATGAGACTTTTCCCTTAGATGAAGATATCATCAAAGCCATAAATGGTTCTGACAAACCTTGGGATGATATGCATCATCGCTCTTATTTTCTCCTAGATTTTGAAAGAATTGAACAAGATGACTTTCTATCTACTTTGAGTGAGATAATAAGTCACGTCGTAGTTCCACTTGATATGCACAACATCTATTCCAAAGGAAATATGGTGATTATTTCTCCTACTGTCACAATCGATATCTCTCGTACCCCTGGAAATATTAAAATGTACATATCGGTGCAGATTGTTCACCAGAAGAAATATTGATCTACACTGAACTCTTCAAGGAATTCTGAGATGTATTTTCTTGGTCATATGAAGAGATGCCAGGAATAGACCCTCATATTGTCGAGCCTGATATTAGAACTTATCCATATGCTAAACCTATTGGAAAACGTCTTAGACATGACAATCCCCGGAAGGCCCCTGCTATTAAGTCAGGGGTATAGAAACTACTTAATGTTGGATTTATCTACCTGGTTCCCTTGACTGAATGGGTATCCAATCTCGTTCTTGTGAATAAGAAGCAAGGAACCATCTATGTATGCATGGAATTTCATGACCTGAACAAGGAATGTCCTAAATACAACTTCTCGACACCTTTCATCGATCATATTCTCGACAAGTGTGCGGGAAGCGAAGTATTTTATTTCATGGATGGATTTTCAGGGTATAACCAAATTCAAATTAAACCTGAGGATCAACACAAGATGACATTTTCTTGTCCTTTGGGTACTTTCTCATACCGAAAAATGGCTTTCAACCTTAAAAACTCTAGAGAAACCCTCCAACGTGCTATGACCTTCACATTCCATGATATTAAGCATATAGTCGAAGCTTACCTTGATGATCTTGCTACTCTCTCTTGTAAAAGAGAGGATCACTCTATGCACCTTCGACTTGTTTTTGAAAGATGTCGTTACTATAGAATCTGGTTGAACCCTCATAAGTGCATATTTTTCATTAGGTCTGGTCATCTTTTTGGATTTCTAGTTTCTGAGACCAGGATCATGGTAGATCCGTTAAAGGTTGAGGCAATACTTCGATTTCCTCCCCCACGCACTATTCAAAAACTTCAAGGTTTACAAGGGAAAGATAACATTTTACGTCGGTTTATAGTAAACTATGCCAATATCACTAAGGGTTTCATGCATCTTTTGAAGAAGAACAACCCTTTTATCTAGGATGAGAGAGCCCAGGAGTCTTTCGATGCTTTGAAGAAGGCCTTGGTATCGATGCCTCTGTTGAAGTCTCCTAACTACAGTAAGGATTACTTGCTTCATATCTCCGCATATGAGGAGAGGATTGGTATGGTTTTGGTTCAGGAGGATGATGAGCTCTGTGAGCACATCATCTACTATATTAGTCAAAACTTAGTCATTCCTGAGCTCAATTATTATCACATTGAAAAGATAGATTTCGCTACTATTCACGCAGTCCAACATTTACGCCATTATATATTTCTTTTCAAGACTACTGTGGTGGTCGATTTCAATCCATTTCAATGCGTCCTTACCAGGTGTATCATAGGGGGAAAATATAATAAATGGATTTCCATTTTACAAGAATTTGATCTCGATTTTGCTTCTGCAAAATCCAAGAAATCACTAGTCTTCACAGATTTAATATCCAACTTTCCATGATTAGATGAGGATTTTATCCATGTTGATTCGTTTGTAGAAGAACATATTTTCCTTGTCTCGTTGTCTGACCTCTGGTATGGAGACATGATTCTCTATCTTCAAACCTTGAAGTTCCCTCAACATATCTCATGAGATGACCGACGATGTGTACGATACCAAGATAATAATTACACTATCGTCGGAGACACTTTGTATCACGAAGGAATAGACAATATCCCACATCGTTGTTGAACTCACAAGGAATCTGAGTCAGTCCTAAATGATTTCCATAGTGGGGCTTGTGGTGGTCATCTATTCGGGCTTGCGACAACCTAGAAAGTTTTGCGAGATGGTTATTTATGGCCATCTATCTTTAAAGATTGTGTTAAAGAGGTTAAGAAGTGTCACCCTTGCTAGGTTTTCACTCACAAAATGTGCTCACATCCAACCCCTCTTCACCCAATCATTATCGTCAGTCCCTTGACCAAGTGGGGGGTGGACTTCGTTGATTGCAACCCAACCTCGATTAGGGGGCATCAACACATTATCGTGGTCATTGTTGGATCTCAACCAAGTTTTGAGGAATACTTGGTCATAGTTGATCGTTTGGTACTTTGACTGCCTATCGAAGATGGAGTGCATAGTGAAGAGGAGATCACGGGATCTTGCCACTTTTTGTGGAACCTTTGTGGGTTTTTTTTTGTAATATTGTAATGAGAAAGGGATGTTGGCCCTTGTTTAGGCCTTTTTCTATGTATAAATAGAGGTCTAGGCCATGTAAGAAAGGAGGCCCTATCTAGTTTATGGCTTAGTGCATAAGTTGGATCTATGTGACTGTAAGATCTCCGTGCATGCTGTAATAGTGTTGAGTGCACAGAGTGTGAGAAGGCTTAGTGCTTGGATCTACCCAGGGAAAGAGGATCTAGTGAGCTGCACAGATCTCTTGTCCTATGTGGGGTAGGGTTCATTGAAGCTCCTTGCTGTAACTTCTTGACCAAGATAATATAAAGAAGACTTTGTGGATGTATCCCTAGGGTGGGGGTGAACCACGGTAACTCTGTGTACTGTGTTGATGTGTTTGTCTCTCTCTTGTTAAGTGATCTTATATGTTTAGATAGATCTATTGATGCTTTGTGCTTATGAGATATGAATGCATGCTAGATATGATACATAAGATGCTAAGTGCTTAATCTATTGATTATAACCTGTTTATCATTACTAAGTTCTAGATCTGAGTAATTATTGCGATGCTCTGTGCTTTCTGCGAAGTGTATTAATGAATGTATGTTAGGAAATAACTGATGCTAAGTGCATTGTAAGAAAGATAATCACGGATATGTGTCCCAGCTAAGCTTGCAGATACCTGAGTCTTGCAACCACCCCTACCTCTACCTCAGGTGAGACTTCATCTTCTTCGCAGGTGTTGCTGAAAGGACCAATAGTTAGGGCTTTGTTGGTGCTCTCTTGAGTGTTGAACCCTAGGTTTTCCCCTGTGCCAACAAATGGTTCCATTGCCAGGACCTGGAACTGTGATTGCTGGGAACTGAAGAAGAAGAATCTTTGTGAGAAATAATCTCTATGCGTAGATCTGTTGCCTTAAGTGCGCAGTGTTCTGTTTGACCTATGAAGATTTGTGCCAAGAAAGAAAGGTCAGATCTAAAGAAGAGAGGTCAGATCTAAAGAAAATAAGTCAGATTTGTGAAGAAAGAGGTCAGATATGTAAGCTCTGTGATTTGATAAAGGTAATAATAGTTAAAAGTATTAGATCTGGAAGCTTTGTGCTCTGTAGAAGTAGGATAAGTGAAATGATTTTGTTTCTAAATCATGGATCTAGATATGTTTGATAGATTCTATCCTAGATTCAAAACTATGGCATTAATAGATGAGATAAACTTTGATATGAATAGATCTGATAAGTATAGTGATAGATACATTATACCTATGCATAAAAAGAATTTTGGGACTAACCAATGGATGCAGGATCCTAGAAAAAAAAATTTGCAGGCTAACCATTATGATCCTAGCACACAGTACCTGAAAAGTTGGGGATCATTGAAGAGAAAGAGAGGATTAAATATTTGTTACAATTGCATAAGGCCCGAACATCTTTCTAAGGAATGCCCTGGGTGAATACCCAGTTGTCTTTGTTGTAAGGCTATGGACCATGAAGTACTGGATTTCCCTAGAATTATTGCTAGGCTTGAAAAGCTTAATATAGAGAAAGCAGGAGATCAAGAGACCAAGATTATAGCAGAAACCCATAAAGAATAAAAAAAGATATTGCTACAGATGAGAGATACCTTGAATGATCACCGACATGTTAGGCTATCAGAGATCTTCAAGAAGAAATAACAGATCGAAGTGAGAATAGGAGACTTCGACATTGACTGTGTTTTGGATGAAGAAACACAGGTGAACATTATGATAGAAGGAACCTAGAAAGTTATAGGAAGAGATGACATGACCCCTTCATTAGGAGGAATAGGGTTATTTAGAGGAAAGTTGGTAAACCTATGTGGAAAGCTCACTTAGATATATATGAATGCTCATGGAGCTTCGACAGAAGAATATTTTGAGATTGTTAAGTTCATGGAGGACAACGCCCCATTTACTATGTTACTTGGTAAACCTTTGATTGAGAAAGATCAAGAAATAAAACAGGAAGCAGAAAAGGACCTAGAACAATAGAGACAAGTGTTAAGAGACTTCATGACTAGAAGGATCACACAGTTGATTGAAGAATGGGAGAACAAATCAAGGGTTCTTGACCCCAGGAACTTGGATGATGAAAAACTATAGAATTTGAGCTTTGTAGGGATAACAGAACAACGAAATATGGAACTTCTCCATGTCGAAGTAATATAGCTATTAGACGGTGATATACCCATTCCGTTGATGGCCCAAACGACTTCTAAGAAAGTTATGACTTGTTACCTGATCGTTAGACTATGCCATAAAGGACAGATCAAGAGTTAATGGACCTTCCTATCCATTGCAAGTAGTTTGTTACATCTTTACTTACTTATTCCATCGTGCCATGCTTGGAAGACACTTTTTCCAATTGAGAACTTGAGCTCATAGAATACCCTCATTGTGGAATAGTGACTACCCAACCTTTCTCTCTACTCGATTACAATACCTTCATCCAATTGACAACCTGAGAAAGTGATCCTGAGCTTACATGTCCGATGAGCTTAGCACAACAGAAGAATTGGTGAGAGAAGTACTTGCTATCTTAAGAACTGAAAGAGTTATGTTGGAGAGAGGAATGTCCACCAGATTCTAGGCCTCATCATCAAGAGGAGTAGCAGCTTCTCCATCCACTACTTGAGATGGACCATCCTAACAGACCACCGAAAAACATACTAAACATAGAGATGACATCGCAAATGCCAAACTGATACCGAGCATCTTTCCCTCTTACATACCTCCTCTGAAAGGTGAAATCAACTGTGATAGTGTGCCTCGAGATTACGACTACCCTATGATCACTGCATACCTACCGAAGGGAGTGCGCACAATTTTCATTGAGTAGACCAAGATCGCAGCATTAAAGTTTTGTGACTTCAACCTTGGTGACCGGAAAGCCTACAGTATTCTTTCCCCACACAAGTATCTGACGATGACAAAGGGAAAGAATTCCAAGATCATCCCTCAATAATGGACGATGAACCTCACGCAGTCCACCTTACTTAATGTAATGAAGATTCCACACTTTGGAAAGCACCAGGAGGTGAACGCTTGCGTAAAATTACTACTGGCGAGCTACCATGGAGGATATCTCTGGTTGAACCGGTGTATAATGATTGATCTAGCGCTAATCAATCAGATCACCGGACTAAGCATGTAGGGCCCTGACCCGCAAGACTATTACCTTGGAAAGACCGTGGATCGCGCTCTTTCACAGAAGATTAAGGAGTCCTATGGAAATGTTGAAAAAGGTGCACGAGGTTACAAGGTAACCTCTATTGATAGTGGTGTAGTGCACCTCTCTTGTCATATAATTACAGTAAATTTATTCTGCAAGAACAGACTGACGCAAGTATCTGGGTTTGTAGTTGATCTCACAGGAAAATGCATAGAAGGAGTCCAATGAACTGGTCGAATTACTTAGCGGATCAACTCGAATTGGATTGCAGAGAAGTGCAAGACCAAGGATATGAGTTCCACTTCAGCTGGATTCTCATCCTGATCACCTTCATAGCATGGGAGATGCCGGAGGATGCATTTTTTCCTGAAACCCTACCATTTGAACCATTGGCTACGAAGTTCAGTACATTATGGTACACGAAAGATACGAACAAGCAATGGCAGCTGAATACCCTCTTTCACAGATACTACATCCATTTGAAGACCACGATACAAGCCACACCTCACATTACTTCAAACACACTCCACAGATTCATACCCTTAATGAATTTCAGTGCAGACCACCACTGCATATACCTGTCTCCATGCGCTGATGAGCACCAGGAACAACTCCAGTCCTATTATAAATTGACAGAAGAATACCTTGAAGAGATTACCAAGGAATGGTCGGTGAACCTCCTCACTGCAGCAGATATTTCAGATATTAGAAGCCCAGAAGTTGTGCAAGACACACCTGGGACCAGTAAGACACAGAAGAAAAAGAAGAAAAAGAAGACAAAGAAGACAAAGGAGACAAAGAAGACAAAGGAGACAAAGGAAACTAAAGAGGTTCAAGATGTGGACAGCCTCTCTGTAAGGACAGCTTTTGTCACACCATATGAAGAAGGTAACGATGAAGACTTAGAATAAGTTGAACAGAAACCAAAAGATGAAGTTGAAGTTCTAAAGAAAAGAAAAGGGTCACCTTCGAAGTCTTCCGTTAAGAATAAAGAAAAATAGATCATGACCAAGATGAAGACCACGCTCAATCCTGATGACTTCATCTTTCTCCTTGCAACTTTGAATGAAGCCATAGAATAAATTACAGAAAAGTAGGAGGCCAAGCAACAGATGATGTACGAAAAAATTGAAGTCGAGCTCCAAGGAGTACAGTAAGCCCTCTAGTCTAACCGCGTAGTATCCATCGTGCCTATGCCAGAAGGAACACTCGAAGCAGGAGACTAGTCAATTCAACTTCCCAGGATTGCCGACCTAGTAGAAGTACGCCTTCTGAAAGAAGAAAAAGTAACAGTGCAGGCCACCCAGGCCCTAAAGCACGCACACGAGGAAATCATAGAGCAATGTCAGGCTACATAGCAAGAGAATGAGGCCATCCAAGAGAAGTTTGATAAAGAGTGCACAAATATCCAAAAGGAGAATGGGCAACTTCTTGTGAATAAAATCATGATCAAAGAAGCTATCAACACAGCATTTTGCTCTATGACTGGCTTAGAATAGAAGGCAAAAGAACCCATAGAATGCCAAGTAATGAAGCTTGCTGAAGTCATTTAGTAACTGCAACAAAGAGTAGTAGAACTAGATATCCAAGCTATACCGAGTACTCCACAAGAAGAACGTGACCAATGAGAAGTGAAGGCTTGAAGTACAGTAGAAAGGATTAAGGAACTCACTGAAGAATGTAAGAAATTAAGTAGTAGAAGTGTGCAAATACATGAGAACCTATATGAGAACCCTGAATTTCATAAATTGGATTCACAGCTCCAGGAGGTGAAGTACCAAGCCGAGAAGTTACAGGTACAGCTGAAGTCCCTACCGACCATAGAGAAAATGAAGAGGTCCCATGAACAGTGCGTCGTGAAGCAGTAGATTCATATGATCCAGAGCAAGGTCATGGAAGTGGCACAACAACTTCAACCTTTGTAGGATAGGGCATGTCAACTATTCTTAGAGATTGAGAGCCAAGGGGCAGACCTGGAATAAGCCATGAATGTAGTAGAGCAGCGCTTAGAAGGACCAGCTAGTAACGCACTCATTCAGGATTTTTCCAAGCAAGAAGTAGTAGGAAAGCAATAGGTCAAAGCCACTCGAGAAAATATCGAGGCCTTTGAGGCAGATTTACCCAGAGAAGAGTGACTCGGGACGAGTCACAGGTGAGTGTTGGGGGCATGTTGGCCCTCGACTAAGTTTTGAGGAATAATTGGTCATAGTTGACCGTTTGGTACTTCAACTGCCTATCGAAGACGGAGCGCATAGCGAAGTGGAAATCACGGGATCTCGCCACTTTTTGTGGAACCTTTTTGGGTTTTTGGGGGGAATATTGTAACGGGAAAGGGATTTGGGCCCTTGTTTAGGCCTTTTTCTATGTATAAATAGAGGTCTAGGCCATGTAAGAAAGGAGGCCCTGTCTAGTCGATGGCTTAGTGCATAAGTTGGATCTATGTGATCAGAATTATGTGTGACTATAAGAGCTTTGTGCATGTTGTAATAATGTTGAGTGCACAGAGTGTGAGAAGGCTTAGTGCTTGGATCTACCCAGGGAAAGAGGATCTAGAGAGCTACGCAGATCTCTTGTCCTATGCGGGGTAGGGGTCATTGAAGCTCCATGTTGTAGCTGCTTGACCAAGATAATATAAAGAAGACTTTGTGGACATAGCCCCAGGGTGGGGGTGAACCACGGTAACTCTGTGTGTTGTGCTGATGTGTTGGTCTCTCTCTTGCTAAGTGCTCTAATATGTTTAGATATATCTATTGATGCTTTGTGCTTATGAGATATGAATGCATGCTATATATGATACATAAGATCCTAAGTGCTTAATCTATTGAGTATAACCTGTTTATCATTTCTAAGTGCTAGATCTGAGTAATTACTGTGATGCTCTGTGCTTTCTGTGAAGTGTATTAATGAATATATGTTAGGAAATAACTGATGTTAAGTGCATTGTAAGCAATATAATCATAGATCTTTGTCCCAGCTAAGGTTGCAGACACTTGATTCATACAACCACCCCTGCCTCTACCTTGGGTGAGACTTCATTTTCTTCGCAGGTGTTTCCGAAAGGGCTGGTAGTTAGGGCTTTGTTAGTGCATGCTTGAGAGTTGAACCCTGGGTCTACCCCTGTGCCAACAATCATCAAATACTTTACTAAGTGGGATGAGGCCATGCTTATAGTTAAATCCAATGAGAAGACTACCACCTTCTTCGTATTCAATCAAATTATCACCTGGTTTGGTATCCCGAGTGAGATTGTCACTGATCATTGAAGTCACTTTCAGAACAAAATGATGGAAGAGATAGCATCTAAGATAGGGTTTAAACATGGTCATTCTTCCCCTTACTAGCCCTAGAAAAATGGACAGGTACAAGCCGTCAATAAGTCTCTCAAGACCATTTTTCATAAAACTGTCAGCCAGAGTAAGTCTGACTAGCATATTATACTATATCCCACACTCTAGGCATACCAAACTTTGGTTAAGACTGCCACCATATTTTTCCCTTTCTAGTTAGTACAGAGTGTGGAGTTGATATTACCTATTGAATGTATAATCCCTTCTCTTAAGTTGGAAGTCGCGCTCCTACCTGACACTTTCGATATCGAGCGATGCCTTATACACCTAGAGAGTCTCGACGAGTAGTGTCAAGATGCCTCTACGACTATTGAGGTAAACAAAATACATGTCAAGGTCCAGTATGATAAGTCTGTTTGCCATCGATTGTATGTTGAGGGTGACCTGGTCCTATTAGATGATCAAGCCAAAGAACCGTTGGGGGAAGGCAAGTTTAAACCCATGTGGCATGGTCCCTATATCATGTGATGTGTCTTAGAAAAAGGACCCTATGAATTAAAATATTATGACAGGAATATGTTGGTCGAGCCCAGGAATGGGCTCTACTTGAAAAGATATTATGCTTGAGCCCCAAGCTTGGGAGGAACTCTTTGTATACTAATGTAATTTAGTGTATATATATTTTTCCTTTCATTTTTTGTCTTGATCTTGCTTATCGAGTTTTCCCTTGGTTGGCAGATGTCAACGAAGTCTTTTTTCTACTTAGGATTCGCAGACGAAGCTAGTCATCATACACATAACTTATCTTTTGTCGCTTGGGTGGTTTACTTAGCCAAGGGTCTACTGGTATCTTCAGGTGGTGTATGCCTAGGGACATCCATGAATAATGTGGCCAAATATAGCGTCGTTATAGAAATTGTACGTGATTCTATCTCACATGGTATTCTCTCTTTAGAGGTTTGCCTGGATTTCCAGTTAGTATTATGTAAGTTGAACGACAATTAGCACATGCGTGATCCTAATTTACTCCGACTATTCCTATGGGTACATCTTTTAGAATGAAAATTTTATTGTATTACTTATTATCACATACCTAGGAGTTCTAATGATATATCTGATGATTATGCTAATTTCGTTTTAGATTGGAATTTGTCACATAACTAAAGCAAAGAAAACCATCTCATCAATGTACACATTGTAATATAAGTAAAGACGAAGATCCCTTCTTTATATATATTTCAAAAAATATGATGTTTATATTACAAAATTAGGGTAAACACCCTCAATACACATATACAACCAATAAATACAAGATCCACGACATCTATGCCTGTGGAGCCAGATGTGTGTCGTGATAACAAACTATGACGTGTTGAGGAAAAGATATGAAATGATCTTACTTAATCATTTTTATATCTTACTTGGCTAAAGCAAGATAGACTGGAATATCACCCTATGTTTATAACCTTCAAAAATTGTTTCCTAATCCACAAGTATTGGTTACAAGTGCTTAGGATGATTTTTATTATAAATGAAAGTTTGCTGAAAAATTCAATATTTATGTAATTTTCTGAATATAACAGATGCAGAAATAAATGTAGAGACAGAAGTAAAAAACACCAAGTCAATAATCAACACAGATGAGACATAAAGAAATCGTTTATTCCATTACAATTTATCAAGGACTCGTTTTCTTTACAAAATTCCCTGAGGAAGTTTGGACCAAAGTCAAACTTAGATGTCCCCGATGAAAACCATACAAAAGGACTTCCAACAGAAAGTAAAAAACTGAACTTCAAAATATGGATCAACTTGCCACAGATTTTTGCCCACTCAACTCTGCACAATAACCTTTATCAGTCATGAAATTTAATTCACAAATAGACAATTCTACACATACTATCAAAGATAGATCAACACCTTTGAAAAATAAGTGTCTGAATGATGTAATTCAGCTCTGAATCTTATTGTCTACAATAGGACCCTACTATCATAAAAGAGAATTAGGATTTCAATGAATTAAAGAATGATTGAAAATTTAATTATCGCAATAAAATTCAAGAGAAGACCTTAGTATGTTTCTCCTTCTATTCTCCTCTTGTTCCTCCTTTTCCTTTTGCCTTTAAGAAGTCAGAATTAGTTGAAGTAGTTAAACTACCTCTTTAGTTAAGGTAACTAAAACTCAACCAAACTTTTAGTTAACGGGGAAAAGTAATAAAATCATAATAAGGGTTTTGATTAAACAATAACTAGTAGGTGGGACCCCTTGTGACTCCCTTTAGTTATTTAGCAAACATCACACAATTAGTTAATCAATCAAACACATACCTCCTTGTGGCTCCCATCATCACTCACATAATTTGAAAATTTATATCAATGATAATTTAAATCATATCCAAAAATATATTATCCTTATATCCAAAAAATATTGTGTTGTCCAAAATTTCAGAAGTCAACTGTTCTCAACAATGAATAAATAAAAACACTTAAAACCCATATTTTACACTCTAGGAGAAAATCTTCCCCTTGTTGTTTTTTTCACCCTTTGATCTCTCTGAATTTGCCTTAGGTTGTGTGGAGCCTTTAGGCCTAGTCTCACTGATAACATGAGAGAAATCATCTCTCAAATGCATGCGGGAGGACACAGATTTGGCTAAGTCATTTGAGGGAGAGGAGGGGGCAGCAATGGATTTTTCTTTGTTCGGAGAATGGTGGGCCTCGGTTTTTAACCTTTTTCTTGCATGGGAAGACTTTACTGGTGAGTGGGAAGGGGCAGCTTGGAAAATTTGATTAACAGGTGGAGGAGCAGGTAGAGACAAGTTAGGCCAGCCACGGTGTTGGGAAACTGATGGATGGACAATCTCTTTCCATCCATTGTTTTCAAGGACTTCAAGTTGTAGTGAGACATGAAGGGGGACTGGGATACCAAGGACATGAGGGGCTTGGAAGTGAGGCCTTTCTGGCCTACGTTGGACCACTCCTTATCCAATCGAGTTAAAAAATCCAACTTGAAATAGCTGTCTCAACTCTTGTGAGTCTGCATCAAAATGTATAGAAAACCTTGCCATTCTAGGGCCCCTGTTCCAATTTCCTCTTCCTCTATTACCCTGACCATGACTACCTCTACTGAAAAAGCTCATTCTTGTATGCATAATTGATTATCAACTAGTTTCATCAACAACCATACATGACAACTCTTTAAATATGAAACAAATTTTGGCTCAGCAACACATCAGACTCATGCAATCCAATCCATACATATCGTTTAATAATTGTCAATGAGCAGGGGGTGAATAAGGGGTCTAGGATATGTGAGGGATTGTATTTAGCAAAAAAGTGTTAAAATTAAGGGGAGTTAGATCATGATTATTGCTCAAAAAATCATCAAACAATCAACAGTAATGTAAATCAAAACAATATATCACTGTAACTCATCCATGTGTTGTGCTTTAACTATTATAATACAAAGCTTAGCTTAACTATAATTTAATTTTAAGAACAGGGAGTGGATAGTGAATATGGGAAGGAGAGGGGACTTGTAATATGTGAAAAAGTGAGAGAATGATAGGAAAAAAATGAATATTGTCCTTAAAACAAATCAAGTAATCCATAAAAACAACTATGTATTCAATACAAAATATACCAATACCAATTAAACAATTACTACGTGTCAAAACTGTTCACTGTCCCACATTCAATTTCTTCAAACTTCTCAATTCACACAGTCTGTAATCATACTCATAGTCACTATGCCTTTCAACATTCATGTTAAGAGAATACTTTGTTTCTTTCTTTTCCTTTATTTTCATTTAAAACAAAATCAAAACAAACACACATCCATATTGCTTCATCTCTATCCATCAAATATCAAAATTGTCCATAATTCGCAATCACCCAAATCAAACATATACACGGGTCTTTTTTCTAGATTGAACAGACTTTTTAAAACTTGCCTGATTTCATGCCTTTTCATTATATCAACTAATAAAACATTGCAATGAAACCATAATACAAAACCCGAGCTTCATCACTGATGATGCAATTTAAATCAAACATGCACGACGCCTCCATAATCCATACACAGTGAAACAATGAAATCACAGTCATCAATTTCTACAATTTTCCATGATCCCGATCGGGACTAATAAAACA
This sequence comes from Picea engelmannii, assembly GCA_009831015.1. NCBI lineage: Eukaryota > Viridiplantae > Streptophyta > Pinopsida > Pinales > Pinaceae > Picea > Picea engelmannii. Next base: position 17,613 of record ML788601.1, read on the forward strand.
CACAGCAACCACCAACTAGAAATTGACACCATGATGTAAGCATACAACAATCGAAAGCATAACAAGAATAGAAATCCATTGACTGCACATTATCACTGACTCCCAATTGACCAATTTAATCAAATAAAAACGAGCTAGGTTTTTGATGCAACTGCCATAACGAAAAAGAGGCAACCCCTTTCACTGTATATCATTTCTCATCATCGATCACAAATTTCCAACAACTCAATAAAACAGAGATGAGATAATACTCAACACAATTTTCACAACCAATCCATTTTACAACCAATATTTGACAATTAGAAAGATGCCCGATTCAAACAAGACAGTTGGGAATTTTAGAAAAAAACGGGCTCTATAACAATGAACAGAAGGAAGCAATTAAGATTTTGCTTGGTCAAAAATAACACTGAGAAACTAGAGGTCCTCCAACATATCAACCAATAGGAAGAGGCCCTTTGATACAAGCACATGGTTTCTTATAATTCTCGGTCTGTGCAGTGGTACAACAGTTCAATGAAGGGTAGGGTAGGACAACAATGCAGAGGAGCAACAAATGCCCACTGAACAATAAAAATTACCCAGAACACACAGAGGCATAACCCTTGTGCATTTCTCATGAGTCAAACCTATTTATAACAATTCCAGTGGGAATGCAGACCCGAGGCATCACCAACAACCATAAAGCATACATCTTGGCATAATGTCTATCCTATAACCAACTTCTGAGGTACGTTAATGCCAATACCATGAAAATAATCCCACGACCACGTGAATAACCCATGGACATGACTCTAGAAAATACACAGTGACCAAAAGGTAGTTTGAAAAATACACAGCAACCCCAAGTAGCCTCAATATGACTGGATATGGCTACCCTCATAACAATGAGGAAGTGACCAGTAAGGATAAACAGAGCAAAACCCTCCAACAAAACACAGATCGATAATACCCATGTCCACTTAAAACTACAGAGAGCCATCACAGTTTTCACCACACAATCAGTTAGAGAATGCATCACTCAACCAACCAATGTTTTTATTTGCAAAACGAATAACCACACTAGTCATTACAGAGAGAAAACCCACGCATTTACACATTTGCCAATCTCAGGAAAACAAAAACCGACGCATCATTGAGCCATCATTCATTCATACACAGAGCGAAATTCATGGATGGGTGAAAAGAACCATACCTGTAACCAATAACTTTAAAAAGGGGAGAGTTGGTTGAACGCTTCCTCCATGGCTTGAATCTCGGAGCTTAACCATCAACAAAACCAAATGAAACAATAACAATACTAGGGTGGCATCCTGATGGGGGAAGTATGGAGTGACATGCATTTATTGCATGTCTCTTCCATCTTCCTCTACATTCAATTTCAAAGTACACGACAACGAGCAATCACCAATATATTAACCATGCCATTAACTCTAAATCATTGAAATCTGCAACCCCATTACTTGCCAAATGCACCACCTAAAATCCATATTAACCATTTCCAAAACCATACCATACCATATATCAAATGCGCCCAATATAAATCAATTTCAAATCGCATAGCGACTAACCATTTGTAGTTAGGATTTAACACTAACTTGTTTCATTTTAATTGCACATAACTTCTTTCCATAGCATAGTATAGGCCCTTTCTTTTGGTTTTCTTATAAGTCTCTTTCCCATTTCTTTTGTTTTATGTTGTTACTAACATATATCTTGTGTAGGTGTAGCCAAGTAGTAAATCATGGTGACATGATCGAATATATCATTGTAAATATATGCCAATTATAACATAAAACTAAAGCATTGAATAATGAAACATCAAATAGAATGCATCATCCACCTGTCATTATGTCAACACAAAACCAAGACTGCATCATCAACCATATAAGACCCTGTAAAATCATCGAAACAACAATAAAAAAAGTGTGATATGACTATCTCTGAGCCTCCAATATACAAGGGGGTCCCACCTACTAGTATTATATATCATTAACATAGTTTAAATAATAGGCTTTAGCAATACTTTGCAGGCGAAATTCCTCGTTGCTATTTTTATCATCAACAAACTTACGAATTCACAGGGAAATTTGTTTCCAACAAATTAAGAACTCAGAATATATGGTTTCGCAGACCAAGAATAGCAGATCAAGAAGATATAACCAGAATGATCATGTAATAGGGGGAAGTGAGCGGATTTAATGGAAAAATGATTGACAATTTGGGAATAACTCATGGAAAATGTTAAGTATGCGGGGGTTTATCCCTGTATGCATAATCATTCAACAAAAATTTTCTCTTGACTTCAAGAATAAAAATTTTATGGACATTCTCTTTTAACTCTTGAAGGGATGAAGAAATGGAAAGAAAAAGAAGGAGGTAATCAATTTCTTCATAAGACAATAGTGAAAGTAGATAACAAATTCAATTATGCTTTCAGGGGGAACATCGTAACACTTTTGTAAACTTAATTGTTATTGACTAACAATAACTTGCAGGAGTGTCACTGTGGAAGAACTGATCCAACATCTTATTCTTGACCAAAATTTCAAATCAAAAAGAGAAAAATCAAGAAATGTCATAACATAATTGGAACTACAAGATTTAAAACAACAGAAATAAAATGACAGAATTGAAACAGCAGAAGAAAAACTACTAAAATGGAAGCAAAATATAACCAATGTAAAAGAAGAATTGAAAAGCAGTAGTGAAAATGAAAATAGAACTGAACTACTAATATGCAGAACAATGAAAACACCGTTAAAACTTTTCAAGTTAGTTCCACGTAGTGTTTTAAGTGAGAATCGTTAGTGTTGTAGGAAAAAATTTTCTCTTGTAAATATTTTAGAATGTAAGAGTTTGTACCCAGGACAAAAGCGATCTTGAAAGGACCCATCCATAATTATTGAAACTTCGAGAAAATTTATATCCCTTTAAAGTACACGATTAGATCATCAATATAGATATGAATAATCTTGTCAATCAAATCGTCAAAATCTATTTGCATAGGTCTTTTAAAAGTGGCACCTACATTAGATAAGATAGAAGTCATACATTCATAATTCAAGGTTCCCCAATGAGTAATAAAGGTGGTTTTATATTTATCTTCCCTTTTTACCTTGATTTGATTATAACCAGAAAAACCGTCAAGTAAGGACATCATTTGTGACCCTACAACTTGCTGCAAAATCATTTCCATATTAGGTAAAGGAAAGTGATCTTTTATACTAGCCCAATTCAATGCGAGAAAATATACACATAATCGTATCTAAGTAGTTGTTTTCCGAATGGGAACCAAATTGGAAATCCATTCAAAATACTTGACCGGAAAGATGATTCCATCTTTCAAGAGTTTTTCCAAATCCTTTTGAACAGTTTCTTCTAGTGCAGGGTTGATAGGTCTTTTTTTTCCTAACTGGTTGTATGCCTTCCTTGATGGGAATGGTATGTTGTATAAGAGCGGGATCAAAACCAAGAAGATCCTCATAAGACCAAGCAAAAACATCTTGAAATTCACCAAGCAGCTTGGGAAACTTCATTTTATCTTCATCAAAACATTGGGCACCTATTTTAACATTCTTTGGAGACTCGAGTGTCCCAATGTTCAAGGAGATGGTTTCACCCACCTTCGTTTTTGAATCCTCTTCTTTATATTTCCCTTCATTGCCTACATCACTCGATGAAAATGAACTCTCTAGAGGAGTCAACCCTTATGAATCTTGTTATCTTCCATGGATATAATTTCCTTAAGCTTATAGGGTTCATTTTGAATGAAATCACTGATGCTCTCATCTCTAGGGAAGACCTGCCAAGATTCTATATTGTTAGATATATGTGGACAATATAGAGATTGAAAAGTACAATTATGTCTTTGTGGCAGAAGTTACCAATTAGGAGAGGCTAAGAAAATAGCTAACAGATCAGCCATTGAGTTCAATTCCCTCTTAACATGAGTAATGTTAAAATATAGTAGGTTCAAGATAAGTGCCCAAATAGTTTGGGTGTATCGTTTCATCAACTTGTTGCTAGGAGAATATATCTTATGCACAAGGTTTACAACAAGCTCAGAATCCATAAAAATTGTAAGGTGACCACAACCCAGATTATAGGCGTTTTCAATGCCTAATAATAAATATTCAAATTCAGTGACATTGTTCATGCAAGAAAACTCCAACCTATAAGAAAAGTTATGGATTTTCCCCACAGGAGAGTACAAGATAATTCCAGCTCCGTTACCCTCATTAGAGCATGAACCATCAAATTTCATGTTCCACATACCATCATCTAAGTCGATTTGTTACAAGGGAATGTTATCCTCCTCGACAAATATGGAATACACCCCTAGGTCCTCTTAGATATAATTCACATTAGGTTGTGGAACACTCTCTATGTAAGGTGAAATCCTTCCCTCTCTAAGGACTATGATTCTTTTACCATTCTGAAGAACAGATAAGTGTGTCTCGCCGAGTAAGAGGTATCCACCTGTCAAAGATTTCCAATATCTTCCTAAGATGATTGAGTAATTTATTACTGGCATATCAATTACCTAAATACCAAGGGTTGCCCTTATTTTAGGGTGTGCGCACAAAACTAAGGTCACATCTTTGATCTCACCTATGGTCGTTTGTTGTATACTATTATAAGAGAGAATGCTTCTAGCATTTTCATTTGTACAAGACAAGTCTAGCTATTCCATAATAATCTTTGACATTACACTTGGGCCCAAACTTCCGTCAATAAGGCAATAATGGGCGATCTTATTCATAATCTTTACAAAAATATAAAAAAGGGGGATTTTTTACAGAGTATCTAAAGTTATGTACACCTACTTTATTTACAGACGAATCCTCTTCATTTACCTTTTCAGAGAGGTTGGATACAATGAAATCTTTTCCTTCCATGAATTGTTCTAGATGCCTCTATTGTTTAGGGAAGACAACCATGTCTAGAAGGGTTGCATCTGCTTTGATGTTGTCCAACTAGTTTAGGATATTGTATTTGGAAGAGGGGAGAGGGGAGGTAGTTCCTTCACTATCAGGAACCTTAGGAACATGAATATTAGCAGCTGGTGAGGATGAGCTTGGGCTAGAAGAATTGCGAGGAGGATAATATTTGCCCTTGGGAGAATAGGATTTGTTCCTAGTATTGATGATCATGACATCTTCTAGCTCTGCAAAATCTAGGACAACGATGGTAGTTTCCAGTATTTTACCAAAGATCTTATCTTTGGCACTCTTCTTCACCTCAAATATGGTTTCCTCACAAAAGTTACACCAACTCTGAGGCATGATAGATTTAGGCTGAAAATTATTTTCATTTGAATTTATAAAGGAGGGTGCAGAAGAGGATGAAGCTCTAGGGGTGAGAGGGGAGACATTTTCCTTTCGCTCATATGCTATCATACGATTATTCATGTATTGTAAAAGTTGTAAGAGGGTGTACATGTATGTTTGTTTAACAGATTCTCCTTGAGGAAGACCTATTCTTTCAAGATGTTCTTCATACTCTAAACAAGTATGCAGAGTGGAACCAAGGTTATCAATGGATTTTTCCTCAATCCTATTACGGTAGGGAGAAGGTAATGAATTATAATAATGCATGAAAGAAGCTTGGTTATGATATCGAATGATTTAAGGGATTTGATTGTATAACTTGGTGAAACACAAGTTGAAGGACTTGATGGTTTCAGCATCCTTATAAGCGATGTTATTTACTCCCATAACTGCTCACTAGGGATTTTAGATTTCCCATAGGTGGATTTTAACCAATATACTAAATCCTCCCAAGTATACAAAATCTTAGGAGCAAGGTCAAAGAAATCGGTTGCAACCTTTCCTTCCAGGGAACTAACAAATAATCACATGAAAGTATCATTGTCATTGGCTCCTATGTTGTGACAGGCATTAGAAAATGCCACCAGATGTTCATTTGTAGTGACAATGTTATTCCCTAAAAACCTAGGAATATGCTCTTTGAATTTAGGAAGTGGATGAGTATCAGGTGCTAGGTTAAGAGGAGAGGAAACATGCCACGGTGTGGTTGTAGCATCTTCTTCAAATTGAAAAATCCCATACTTTTTAATGACTTTGGTGGGGTTTGTGGTAGATTGGACAGGGAAATGGTGACTATATAAGCTACCAATCACGGACGAAGTTGAATACTGAGAGGAAGAAGAACTTCCAATGCCACCAGAGCCACCACTAGATGCCATATTGTGGATGATAGGCAAGGGAGAGAAAGATGAACTAGATGAATCAGACAAGGTTCTCCTTAGAAAACTTTGCTCAGTCTATAACACAACGTTCCTTCTTCCTATTTCAGCAATAGGATTAATTTTAGGTAATAAGCCTCTTCTTCTCCTAGAAACACGAGGATATAAGGACATGAAAATAAGGTCAAAGATGAAGTAAAAAGAAGGTTATGGCTGATTTCTAGGCTGTCTACGTCTAGCTTCCCAATGCTATTGGGAACTTATGTCTCGTTCAATTGCTTCCCATGAATGATTAAGCTCATCCCGAGTATTAGAAGTGTTTAAAATGGTTTTAAACAAATTCAAAGCAATATTGGTCTTGTTATCCCCGATATCTAGGGATAACTAGGAGATCATGTCTCGAGGCCCACATGGTCCTAGACATGGAGTACTGAGAGCAGGAGCGACCAGAGCATGGTCCTGGAGGACCCATCTTCTTCTTCTCAGCCAGATTTGTCCTGCCAGCAGTACCAGCCTCCATCACTACCGGCCTGGGCTTGCATCAGAAAAGGCTCTTGCTCCATGAGGTAATTGGT
>ML788601.1:24498-43533 GCA_009831015.1 Picea engelmannii
AGGGACGTCTCCCTTGGACTTGCCCTCCTAAATAGAAAGAGCTCCCCATCGAGGTGACAGTGGGTGGGGAAGCTCCTGTTACGCCGGTTTCAAGCCCTGACTCAAGCTTTCCAACCTTTCCTACAAACCGTGCGATAACAGGTCTCATCTTGAAGACCGAGCTCAATATTGGGCTACCTTGCAACAGGTACAGTCATTAAGAAATGAAATAGTCAAAGAATCAATATCAGAAAAATAGATGTATTCGATGATAATCAAGCATAAAAATCAACCAGAGAGATATTGAAGATCTCCCCAGTATGGTTGCCAAATAAATGTTGAGGAAAAGATATGAAATGATCTTACTCAAGAATTTTCAGATCTTACTTGGATAAATCAAGATAGACGTGAATATCACCCTATGTTTATAGCCATCAAAAATTGTTTCCTAATCCATAAGTATTGGTTACAAGTGCTTAGGATGATTTTGATTATAAATTAAAGTTTGCTACAAAATTCAATATTTACATAATTTTATTAATATAACAGATGCATAAATAAATGTAGAGACAGAGGTAAAAAACTCCAAGTCAATAATCAGCACATATGAGACATAAAGCCATCATTTATTCCATTCCAATTTATCAAAGACTCGTTCTCTTTACAAAATTCCCTGAGGAAGTTTGGACCAAAGTCAAACTTAGATTTCCCCGATGAAAACCATACAAAAGGACTTCCAACAGAATCATCTTGCCACAAATTGTTTCCCACTCAACTCTGCACAATAGCCTTTAGCATTCATTAAATTTAATTCACAAACAGACAAGTCTACACATACTATCAAAGATAGATCAACACCTCTGAAAAAAAAGTGTTTGAATGATGTAATTCAACCCTGAATTTTGTTGTCTACAATAGGACCCTGCTATCATAAAAGAGAATTAGGATTTCAATGAATTAAAGAATGAATGAAAACTAAATTGTCTCAATAAAATTCAAGAGCAGACCATAGTATGCTTCTCCTTTTATTCTCCTCTTGTTCCTTGTTGTCCCTCGACCAAGTTTTGAGGAAACATTGGTTGTGTTTGACCACTTTTGGGACTTCGATAGGCTGGTCGAAGATGGAGTGCCCAGGAAGAGTTGAGATCGTAGAATATCACTTTTTTTGCGGTCTTGTGGACCCAACAAAGGGTTTACTAGGGTTTATGTAATGGGTTATAGGATGTCAGCCCATGGGTTTACCCATGATTAGGCCTATTTGTAAATGTATAAATAAATAGCTAAGTGATGTAAAAAGCATGGATGGTTGGCTATGTGCACAATATGTTGTAAGTGTTGGTCGATTGACTATGTGAATAATATGTTAGTAAGGCTCTATGCTAATAAGGAGTTGGCTTTGTGCCTTGACCTGATTTTGTGAAGGAGGATCCAGTGCGCAACGCATAGATCTCCTGTCCTCTACGGAGTTTGGCTCTATGGCTTTGTGCACAGGAGTGACTGAATGTAAGAAGATTGAATACTAATAGAGAAGAAGAATAACTTGGTGGATGTAGCCCCACTCTGGGGTGAACCACGTATATCCTGTGTATTGATGTGCTTTGTGTGATATGAATTATGTTGTTTATCTGCTTAGTGTTGTTGTTATAGTGTAGGATGAATGCATTTGATGTTGTTGCTTAGTGCTTAAATGGTATTAAAGATAGATGTATGCTAGATCTGAGCTAATTCTATGTGCTAAGTGATTGAAAGTGCTTGATCATTATTGTTACTTCGTTGTTCTGTAATAAGAGTTTAGTCTGCGATGTGAACATGACTCATGAACTAATGAATATTGTTGTCTAAGTGCTCTACTAAGTGTTGTAATCATAGATCTATGTCCCATATTGGTTACAGATGCTTGAGACCTGTAACCCCCCCTGCCTCTACCTCGGGTGAGACTGCATCTACTTCGCAGGTGTTTCCAAAAGGGTCGGTAGTTAGGGTTTTGTTGGTGCACCATTGAAGCGTTGAACCCTGGGTCTTCCCCTATGCCAACAAATGGTTTCATTGTCGACACCTGAAACTGTGATTGATGGGAACTAAATAAAAGAGAAATATCTATGCATAGATCTGTTGTTGTAGTGCGCGGTATTCTACTTGACTCGTGAAGCTTTGTGCTAAGAAAGAAACCTAAGCTGAAGAAAAGAGGTAAGATCTTAAAATCTTTGTGATCTGGTAAGGGTAAGATAAGTGGAATTTTTTGTTTTGAAAGCATGAATCTAGGTATGTTTGATAGATTATGTCCTAGTCTGAAAGCTAGGGTATAGTTAAAAGAAAGAATTGATCTAAATAGAGAAAAATATGTTATTCATATGCATAGAAAGAATTTTTGGACTAATAAGTGGATGCAAGAACCTAAAAAGAATTTTTGCAGATTACAGGTCTAGCACTATGATCCCAGTGCGTAGTATAGGAAAGGTTGGGGATTGTTTAAAAGAAAGAGAGGATTGACACTGTGTTATAATTGTAGAAGAACGAGACATCTTGCTAAGGAATTCCATGGCACATGTCCTATTTTTATTTGTTGTTAAGTTATTGGTCATGAGATTGAGGATTTCCCAAGGGTGATTGATAAAGTTGAAAAGGTGAACATGAGACAAGAAAACTCTGAAGAAAGTCAAGAGGCTAAGAGCATGTTGGAGAATCATAAAGAAAAAGTCAGAGACTATGTTAGTACAACTAAAAGAAGTAATGAATGATCACAAAGACATGATCTTACCAGAGATCCTAAAAGAAAAATAGCGCATAGTTACAAGAATAGAAGACTTTCACATAGACTGTGTATTGGATGAAGAAACACACATGAATATTATGCCAGAAAGCACTTGGGAAATTTTGGGAAAGCCTGCTATGGTACCTTCATTAGGAAGGATAGGCTTGTTTAAAGGAAAGATGATAACCATATGTGGAAGAGTTACTAATATGTGGAAGACTTCAGATCGCTACCCGGAACAACGCATAAAGGAGGATTATGGCGATGTCGAAAATGGAAAGAGGGGCTACAAGGTAGCCTCTATCTAGGATGGCACAATGCACCTCGATTGCCAACTTATAGCTGGCAATATCATCAGAAAGAACTGTCCGAAACAGGTCACAGGGTTCGTAGTAGACCTCGTTGGAAAGTGCGTGGAGGGGATGCAAATGAACTAGGATATTTACCTCATCAACGGGATCAAGAAAGACTTTCATGAAGCACAGGATCAGGGGTATGAATTCCATTTCAACTGGCTACTTGCATTGATCGCATTTTTCGCTTGGCAGATGCTGGAAGGAGTGACATTTCCAAAAGTTGATCCATCAGAGCCATTGGCCGCAAGGTTCTCCACCTTGTGGTATATGAATGACATGTCAAAGCAGTGGCAGTCGAATGTTGTGTTCCATGCCTAATACCACCAACTAAAGCATGTTATTGAGGCATTTCCACGCATGACACCAAACACATTGCACTAGTACAAGATGCTAGTGAATTTCCACACAGATCGACACTTTATCTATATCATTGTGAATAGGGATGAGAGAAAGGAAGAGTTACAGTCCTATTATAAGCTGACCAACGAAGACATGGAGAATATCACCAAATAATGGTCGACGAAGTTCCTTGTATTGGTTGAATATTAAGAGATCTCCGACACGGACATCATAGGAAGCCCCTTGGTCACCTAGGTTGAGCATGTCGAGCAGAGCAACGTGAAGAAAAAGAAGAAAAAGGTAGAAGTCCAGCATATAGAAATTGAAGAGGATGATAGTGCCTCAACAAAATATGGATCTAGCTCGCTAGAAGGAGGAGGAGATGACCAAGGCACTAGACAAGGAGGAGGGGATGATGGAGAAACGCAAGAAGAAGGTGAAGCTACACCGCTAAAGGACCCCCCTATCGAGACAAAAACATCAAAGAAAAGGAAGGTTTCCCCGCAAAAACCTTCGGAAAGAAAGAAGACATGTGCCACTAAGCCCAAGATGAAGGCCATGCTCACATAGGATTATGTTGATCTAATCATCACAGTCGTGGAGGATGCTTCATAGGATATCTTACAATGATACAGAGCAAAGAAGGAAATGCTATATGAAACAATCAAGAAGGCGTTGAAGGAGATACAACAAGACATTTATTTGAGTTGCGCAGCACCTACTACGCCTTCTTCGTCAAAGATTGCAGAATTGGGGGATGAGCCCAGCCAATTACAAAGACTAGTAGATGCAACAGAGGCTTGATTTCATCAATCCCATGAAGAGAAGGAGAAGGCTACAGAAGCCTTGAAGCAAGAAAAGAAGGAAGTCTTAGAGCAACTACAAGTTGTGCAGTCTTGCGCAACTACCTACGAGAAGGAGAAAGATGAAATTCGGGCGATGTTCGAAGAGGAAAAAGAAAAGATACAAAAAGAAAAATACTAGCAGCTCATAGAGAAAACTGTGGTCAAAGATGCGGTGAATAAAACACTTTACTCTGTGTTGGGCTTGGCACATGAGGAACAAGAGTCAGCCGAGATTCAAGTGGGGAAGCTCGATGAGGCCATTCAGTAGCTTCAAGCATAGATAACAGAGTTAGAGACCCAAGCAGTGTCGAGCACTCTACAAGAAGTGCACGATCAAAGGGAGGAAGCCTAGGAGCGCATTTGGAAGGATTAGGACCCTCGCCACAGAATGTAATCAGTTGAGTGATCGAAGTGCGAAGATCTATGAACCCCTCGCAGAAGACCCAAAACTGAGGAAACTGGAAGTGCAGCTATAGGAGGCGCAACAAAAGGTATCCACATTACAGGCGTAGATGAAGCTACTCACTGCGGTCAAGTGAATGAAGAGATCATAGGAGTAGCGTGCAGTCCAACAACATATTACTGCCATCTAGAGAAGAGTCATGGAAGTTACACAGAGACTACAACTAGTGCAGGACGAAGCCTACACGATTTTTGAAGAGATTGAAGGACAAGGCTCATAGCTAGACCAAGTGGTTATGACAATGGAACAATGCTTGGAAGGGCCTATTACAGAGAAAATGATTTAGGATTTCACCGAGAAAGAGGCTCTAGCGAAGAAGCAAGTTGAGGTAGCTCGAGCTAAGATTGAGGCCTTCGAAGAATCACTGCCCAAATCTAAGTGACTCGGGATGAATCATAGGTGAGTGTTGGGGGCATGTTGGCCCTCGACCAAGTTTTGAGGAAACATTGGTCATGTTTGACCACTTTTGGGACTTCGACAAGCTGGTCGAAGATGGAGCGCCCAGGTGGAGTTGAGATCATGGGATCTCACTTGTTTTGCAAGCTTGTGGACCCATCAAAGGTTTTACTAGGGTTTATGTAATCGGTTATGGGATGTTGGCCCATTGGTTTACCCATGATTAGGCATGTTTGTAGATGTATAAATAAATAGCTAATAGATGTAAGAAGCATGGATGGTTGGCTATGTGCACAATATGTTGTAAGTGTTGATTGATTGTCTATGTGCATAATATGTTAGTAAGGCTCTGTGCTAATAAGGAGTTGGCTATGTGCCTTGACCTGATTTTGGGAAGGAGGATCTGGTGTACAACACACAGATCTCATGTCCTTTGCGGAGTTTTCTTATGTGGCTTTGTGCACAGGAGCGACTGAATGTAAGAAGATTGAAGACTAATAGAGAAGAAGAAGAAGTTGGTGGATGTAGCCCCACTCTGGGGTGAACCACGTATATCATGTGTCTTGATGTGTTGTGTGCGATGTGAATTATGTTTCTAATCTTCTAAGCGTTGTTGTTATAGTGTAGGATGCATCTAATGTTGTTTCTTAATGCTTAAATTGTATTAAATATAGATGTATGCTAGATATGAGCTAATGCTATGTGCTAATTGATTGAAAGTTCTTGATCTTTATTATTACCACGTTGTTCTGTAATAAGGGTTTAGTCTATGATGTGAACAAGACTCATGAAGTAATGCATATTGTTTTCTAAGTGCTTTGCTAAGTGTTGTAATCATATATCCGTGTCCCATCTTGGTTACAGACACTTGAGTCCTATAACCCCCCTGCCTCTACCTCTGGTGAGACTGCATCTACTTCACAGGTGTTTCCAAAAGGGTCGGTAGTTAGGGTTTTGTTGGTGCATTGTTGAAGTGTTGAACCCTAGGTCTACCCCTGTGGCAACATTCCTCCTTTTCCCTTTGCCTTTAAGAAATCAAAATTAGTTGAAGTAGTTAAACTACCTCTTTAGTTAAGTTAACTAAAACTCAACCAACCTTTTAGTTAAGGGGGAAAAGTAATAAAATCATAATAAGGGTTTTTAATAAATAATAACTAGTAGGTGGGACCCCTTGTGACTCCCTTTAGTTCTTTAATGAACATAACACAATTAGATAATCAATCAAATGAATCCCTCCTTATGGATCCCATCATCACTCACATAATTTGACAATTTATATAAATGATAATTGAAATCATATCCAAAAATATTTATCTTTATATCCAAAAATATATTGGCCTTATATCCAAAAATATATTATCCTTATATCCAAAAAATAGTGTGTTGTCCAAAATTTTAGAAGTCAACTGTTCTCAACAATGAATAAATAAAAAAACTTAAAACCCATATTTGCAACTCTGTGAGGAAATATTCCCCTTGTTGTTGCTGTCACCCTTTGATGTCTTTGAATTTTCCTTAGGCTGTGTGGAGCCTTTAGGCCTAATCTCGCTGATAACATGAGAGAAATCATCTCTCAAATGCTTGCAGGAGGACATGGATTTGGTAGAGTCATTTGAGGGGGAGGAGGGAGCAACAATGGATTTTCCTTTGTTAGGAGCATGGTGGGTCTCATTTTTTAACCTTTTTCTTGCATGGGAAGACTGTACTAGTGAGTGGGCAGGGACATCTTATACAATTTGATTAATAGGTGGAGGAGAAGGTAGAGACAAGTTAGGCCATCCACGATGTTGGGAGACTGCTGGATGGACAATCTCTTGCCATCCATCATTTTCAGGGACTTTAGGTTGTAATGAGACATGAGGGGGAACTGGGATACCAGGGACATGTGGGGCTTAGAAGGGAGGCCTTTCTGACCTAGGCTGGACCACTCCTTATCTAATCCAGTTAAAAAATCCATCTTGAAATAACTAGCTCAACTCTTGCGAGTCTCCATCAAAATGTGTAGAAAACCTTGGCCTTCTAGGGCCCCTGTTCTAATTTTGTCTTCCTCTATTATCCCGACCATGGCTACCTCTGCTGAAAAAGATCATTCATGTATGCATAATTGATTAGCAACTAGTTTCTTCAACAACCATACATGACAACTCTTTAAATATGAAACAAATTTTGGCTCAACAACACATCAGAATCATGCAATCCAATCCATACAAATCGTTTAATAATTTTCAATGAGTAGAGGGTGAATAAGGGGCCTGGTATATGTGAGGGATTGTATTGAGTGAAATGTGTTAAAATGAAGGGGGGTAGATCATGATTATTGCTCAAAAAATCATCAAACAATCAACTGTAATGTAAATGAAAAGAATATATCACTATAACTCATCCATGTGTCATCCTTTAACTGTTATAATACAGATTTTAGCTTAACTATAATTAAATTTTAAGAACAGGGAGTGGATAGTGAATATGGGAAGGTGAGGGGACTTGTAATATGAGAAAAAGTGAGAGAATGATAGGGAAAAAATGAATACCGTCCTTAAAACAAATCAAGTAATCCATAAAAACAACTCTATATTAAATACAAAAGATACCAATACCAATTAAAAAATTATTGTGTGTCAAAACTGTTCACTGTCCCACATTCAATTTCTTCAAACTTTTCAATTAACAAAGTCTTTAATCATACTCATAATCACTATGCATTTCAACAGTCTTGTTAAGAGAATACTTGGTTTCTTTCTTTTCCTTTCTTTTCGTTTAAAACAAAATCAAAAGAAACACACAACCATATTCCCTCATCTCTATCCATCAAATATCAAAACTGTCCATAATTCACAATCACCCATATCAAACATATACACATGTCTTTTTTCTAGATTGAACCGACTTTTTAAAACTTGCCCGATTTCATGCATTTTCATTATAGCAACTAATAAAATGTTGCAATTAAACCATAATACAAAACCCTAGCTTCATCATTGATGATGTAATTTAAATCAAACATGCATGATGACTCAATAATCCATACACAGTGAAACAAAAAAATCATAGTCATGAATTTCCACAATTTTCCATGATCCTAATCGGGGCTAATGAAACACATAGAAACCACCAACTAGCAATTCACACCACAATGTAAGCATATAGAAATAGAAAGAATAATGAGAAGAGATAGGCATTGACTACACATTATCACTGAATCCCAATCGACCAATTGAATCAAATAAAAATGAGCTACGTTTTCGACACAACTGTCATAACGAAAAAGAGGCAGCCCCTTTGACTGTATATCATTTATCGTCCTCGATCACAACTTTCCAACAAATCAATTAAAAAAAGATGAGATAATACTCAATGCAACTGTCATGACCACTCCATTTTACAACCAATCCTTGACAATCAGAAAGATGCCCAATTTGAATAAGACATTTGGGAATTTTATAAAAAACGGGCTCTATAAAAATGAACATAAGGAAGCAATTAAGAGTTTGCTCGGTCAACAATAACATTGAGAGACTGGAGGTCCTCCAACATATCAACCAATAGGAAAATCCCTTTCGATACAAGCACATGGTTTCTTATAACTCCATGTCTATGCAATGGTGCAAGAGGTCAATGATGGATAAGGTAGGACAACAATGCAGAGGAGCAATGAATGCCCACTGGAAAGTAACAAGTACCTAGAACACACAGAGGCATAACCCTTATGCATTTCTCATGAGCCGAACCAATTTATAAAAATGCCAGTGGGAATGCAAACCTGAGGCATCACCAACAACCATAAAGCATACATCTTTGCATAATGGCCATCCTATAACCAACTTTTGAGCTATGTTGATGCCAATACCACGAAAATAATCCCACGACCAGGTGAATAACCCATGACCATGACTCTAGAAAATGCATAGTGACCAAAAGGCAGTTCGAAAAATACACAACAACCCCAAGCAGCCCAAATACGACTATATATGGCTATCCTCATAACTGTGAGGAAGCGACTAGTAAGGATAAAAAAAGAGAAACCATCCAAAAAAAAATAGAGAGATAATACCCATGTCCACTTAAAACTATAGAGATCCATCACGGTTTTCACCACACAAATAAGCCAACGAATGCATTACTCAACCAACCAATTTTTTTATTTGCAAAATGAATAACCACACCAGTCATTATAGAGAGAAAACCCACACATTTACATAGTTGCCAATCTTAGGAAAACATAAAACAACGAATCATTGAGCCATTGTTCATTCATACACAGAGAGAAATTCATGGATGGGTGAAAAGAACCATACATGTAACCAATAGGTTTAAAAAGGGGTGACTTGGCCAAACGTTTCCTCCTAGGCTTGAATCTTGGAGCTTAACCATCAACAAAACCAATTGAAACAATAACCATACTAGGGTGGTGGCCTGATGGGGGAAGGATGGAGTGATTTTCATTTACTGTGCATCACTTCCATCTTCCTCTACATTCAATTTTGAAGTACACGAAAGCCAACAATCACCAATACATTAACCATGCCATTAACTCCAAACAATTGAAATCTATGACCCCGTTACTTGCTAAATATGCCACCCAAAATCCATATTAACCATTGCCAAAACCATACCATACCATATATCAAATGAGCCCAATATTACTCAATTTCAAATTGCATAGCCACTAACCATTTGTAGTTAGGATTTAACACTATCTTGTTTCATTTTATTTGCACATAACTTCTTACCATAGCATAGTATAGGTCCTTTCTTTTGTTTTATGTTGTTACTAAAATATATTTTGTGCAGGTGTAGCAAGGTAACAAATCATGGTGACATGATCGAATATATCGCTATAAATATATTACAATTATAACATAAAACTAAAGCTTCAAATAACGAAACATCACATAAAATGCATCATCCACCTGTCATTATGTCAACACAAAACCAAGA
The DNA here is from genome assembly GCA_009831015.1 of Picea engelmannii. Classification (NCBI taxonomy): domain Eukaryota; kingdom Viridiplantae; phylum Streptophyta; class Pinopsida; order Pinales; family Pinaceae; genus Picea; species Picea engelmannii. The sequence continues at coordinate 34,567 of ML788601.1, forward strand.
CTGCATCATCAACCATATAAGACCCTGTAAGAAACATCGAAACAACATAAAATGTGTGATATGACTATCTCTGAGCCTTTAGTCTACAAGGGGGTCCCACTTACTAGTATTATATATCATTAGAATTGTTTAAATAATAGGCTTTAGAAATAATTTGCGGGTGAAATTCCTCGTTTTGATTTTCATCATCAACAAGACGTTTGTGAGATGCCAAAAGAGTCACACCCAAGCTCTGGTCACACCAACCACTTGTTGTTGTATGGATTCCGGCAAATCCTCTACCTAAACCATCGGAATCTTATGAGTCAAATGAGACAGGTTTCCCTACATGTTTTGAAGGACTCTCTAAGATTCTCTTCCTATTGCCTCATCTCCCTAGTTCCTCCCACGATGTCGGGGAAGCTCGTCCAGTTGTCGCATACCCACATCTACATCACACAAGTGTCTAGTTAATACTTAAGAATCATCCAAAAATATTTTTGTTTCACTATACAAAAATACAAAATAGTGAAATATTTAAAAACATTTGACATGCCTATGTCCCCATAGGCAGTCCTTGGTGGGAGTGGCATGTCAGGGTCCCCTCTGAAGTCAATCCCTGCATAGGGGTAGTCATCCAAAGCAATGACCTGTCGCCTCCACCAGTAGAAGAAATCCTCGTTGTAGGGTGTGGCCACCCTGCCTCCCCCCTACCATCTCATTACCTTAGTCCAATGTGCTACGTCTGGATCATGAGGTCTTCTCAGAAGAATCTCGACTCTAGGTCCCAAACCTGGAATCCACTCGAAGAAAAAGCTACATAAAATAGAGGCAAACCCAAAGTACCTATTGCTACACTATTTTCACTCTGTCAATTGGATCTTCATATTAGCCAGTAGTGAGGTACACCAATCATATACTATGGGTCTCAAGCACTCTACAACATAAAATATGAGTGACCTCAATGCCTGGTGCAACGAAGTCGATCCTGTGATCCTGCTAAACGCGAGGAAAACAATCTTAAGGCTGAGATTTTTTATCGCTTTGATGGGGAGTTGACTCCCAACCTTCAGAGTCCCTGCTACACAGTGAGCCTCTCTATACTCCTCTATATTCATACCTCTCCTAGCTCCTCAGGATTTGAGGTTCACCACCTCAACCCATCGCGATAACTAGGTCAAAAATTATATATCCTCGACTTCAATCCTCAATGGTTTTCCATCGAGGTTGAAGCTCTCACTGTTAGGATCCTAGTAATCCACAAGAATATCAAGAAACCTCACCTGGGCCCTCATCCCATTGAGTGCCCAAAATTTATACAAGCCACATCATTTCAAGGCCATTTGGGCCCCCAGATATCTCTCCACAACAACATCTACTTGTTTGTGCTCCCTTTCCCTCCATTCTAGCACCATCATGCCATATAAAAGTCAAATTTTGAGTTAGCAACCATAGAAATCATTGATTACAGACTTGTACGTGGGTTGTACTAGCGCAAGGAGTCACCCCATGACTACATAGGGGTAAGCCTTACACATCAAGAAATAAGAAAAGAAAGTTGATTTTGAAATTATGAGAGAGGTAGGGATGAAGCTATCTGCTTGACTTGACAAATCATATGAATCTATCCCTGCAAAGCATCTTCCATATGCAGTAAAATAGATCATCCAAAAGAAATGTTTATCCTTTCAAGGCTTTCAGGTGGAAGACTTTTATGAGAAAACATAGAACTACAAATAGAAAGACATGAAAATACTTTTTAAGCATATTATTTATGTAGTAGAAGAAGAATCATAATCTGAAGATCCTTTTCAGAAGAGATTTAGCAACTCACAAGGTAGAAGATCTCAAAGGATCCTCCTAAGCAATCCTCTCACACTTGTTGTTGAAGAATAACAAAGATTAAGAGTCAAAACAAACAAAAAACCATAGCTAAACATCACTTCCTTCTGCAAATGAATTCGTAACACAGAAAATGATAAGATAGGCTATCTTCAAATTAATATGTGAAAGTACAAAAACAGAGCCTCTCAGCCTCTCCCCCCTTTTTCTTCATTTGGAACATGGATTTATAAGAAAAAGGGAAGGCAACAGCTACAAGTGCGAGCTGGCCCTTCCTCACATTGGATTATCCCACAATAGTTATCAATCAAAAACCTATGCTAACAATTATTAACAAACTGCTACAAAAAAGGAGTTGTGTAGGAAACCAATCCAACATGATTTAAATGACATGGTCTTCTTTGTTGCGCATTCCTTTCCATTACCAAGCGTCCTCCAGTGGTTAAACGTTGTCATCATGTTGCCACCTATAATCCTTTCTCGTCTCCACATCATCAACCACTCACCAAAATGATAAATTGAACTCCTTGAATCCAGGTGTTTGTTGGTAGCGTCGTTTGGTAGCGCACTAGGTAGCGAGCTTGTGTAGTGTCTCCTCCAAATGGGCCCGCAATTTCAACAACATCGATCTAGATTTGGTAGCGCATTGTGAAATTCACAGCACCTAGGAGATTTGGTAGAACACTGTGAAATTCACAATGCCCAGGAGATTTGGTAGTGCACTATGAAATTCACAACACCCAAGAGATTTGGTAGTGCACTGTGAAATTCACAGCGCCCAGGAGATTTGGTAGCGCACTGTGAAATTCACAGCGCCCAGGAGATTTGGTAGCACGTTGTGGAATTATGTAGTGCCATTGCTACAATAGTATTAGAAGATTAGGTAGTCTACAATAGTATTAGGAGATTAGGTAGTAATTTCGGCAGTGACTTTCCAGGAATAAATTTGACTAATGTCTTATACCAATTTTGTATGTGCAGGTCTTGGTTCTAACATCAGGCTTCATGGGGCATAGAGTCCTCCCTATGAGGCTCTAAGAACTCATTTTGTAGCTCCAGTGCCTTAGTGTTGGGTTGTGGAGTCATGCTCTGATGCATCATGTTGAAGACAACATACTAACAACTTATATTACTCTACTTACAAACAGAAAGAAAACACACCTGCTCTTTGTACAAAACCTAAGCTAACTGACTTTTACAATGGGCTAGGTGAAGGCAAACTTCCACCCAAGACATTCAAGCAACTTGCTGACATGAGTCTTGATAATGCCAATGATTGAAAACAGAAAAGAGGAATATGAAAATGGTTTGAAAACATTTCCTATATCTCCTCTGACTACTTCTTACACAATAAAGTTTACAAGTTCCAAAACATTTGAGAAATACAACTCCATATACATCCCTATAGAGTCATGAAAATGGTGATAAAACACATGGGACTAATAGTATATTTATTTTTCCACTTCAAGTTTCTTACTGTAAACTGTGGGTACAAGTGGAAGAAGGATTGACGTAGGTGGTTTTTGATCCACTGATGACTATTGATTTACTTTTGGCTATGTATAAACGAGCTCTTCATGTGCCTCAACTACAGGCTTTTCCTGGTCAAATATTCGGGTTATGTCTTCTGTGACAAGGCCAACCTATGCATCATACTCCTTGTATTCATAGTGATCAAATATAGGATAATATTACTACTCATCATCACTAGAATATTCATCAAAAACACGTTGCCCTTCATACCTATGATCAACCCCTAAAACAGTGATTTCATCAAGAATATAATTGTTAAAAATATCCATTTCAGGAACAACAGTAATTTTTGCTTCTAGTTGTTCATACACATGATTTTCATCTAAAACAAAGTTATGAATGTTTTCATCTTCGAATATAGGAGTATTATTTATACTTTCATTTGGAAAGTGAATAAAATTGTTTCCATCTTTATATTCAGTAGAGAAATCTAACAAATCTTTGAGCACATTCTACATACCCTTCACAACAGTTATGATAGACACTTTCAGAGGGCTAAAACCTTTTGCAGTGTTCATTGAATACTCTTTGTAAATCCTTCAAGGATGAAATGATAGAAGAGGGTAACGAGAAATACCATTTACGTGTATCCCCATCAAATGAATACATGAACATTTTCATCCATATATCTTCATGATGGATGTTAAGTTGTTGCATCAAAATAGGAAATTCTTGAACATGCTCAACAAGGTTTTCATCCTCACTTTCATAAAATCTGGGCAGCAGATCTTGCCATTCATCAAGATGTGGATAATCATCTATGGTTGAGAAATTGAGTGGGGAAAACCTATTGGCCAGGTTAGCCTTCATATCCATTTAATTGGTCTCATTCCAGTGGAGTCACCAACAGATTCTGAACAATGGAGTCGTTGTGGTGAATGTGTAGTCTTAAAAGTGTCCAACTCTAGTCACCATCTAAAGTTGAAGTTGTGCAATGTCGTTCTTCCCAGGGATATTTTCAATCTGCTCAAATCCATCCCTGACAATGGAGACAAAAATGTTAGCACAAGGAGTCACCCCATGACTTCATAGGGGTAATCCTTACACATCAAGAAATATGAAAAAAAAATTGATTTTGAAATTATGAGAGAGGTAGGGATGAAGCTATCTACTTGACTTGAAAAATCATATAAATCTATCCATGCAAATCGTCTTCCATATGCAACAAAACAGATCATCCAAAAGAAAGTTTTATTCTTTCAAGGCTTTCAGGTGGAAGACTTTTATGAGAAAACATAGAATTGCAAACAGAAAGACATGAAAATCCTTTTCAAGTATACTATTTATGCAGTAGAAGAATAATCATAATCTGAAGATCCTTTTCAGAAGAGATTTAGCAACTCACAAGGTACAAGATCTCAAAGGATCCTCCTAAGAAACCCTCTCACACTTGTTGTTGAAGAAGAACAAAGCTTAAGAGTAAAAAAAAAGAAAAAACATAGTTAAACATCACTTCCTTCTGCAAATGAATTCTTAACATAGAAGATGATAAGATAGGCTATCTTTGAATTAATATGTCAAAGTACAAAAACAGAGCCTCTCGGCCTCTCCCCCCTTTTTCTTCATTTGGAACATGGATTTATAACAAAAAGGAAAGGCAATAGCTAGAGGTGCGATTTGGCCCTTCCTCACATCGGATTCTCCAACAATAGTTATCAATTGAACACCTATGCTAACATTTATTAACAAACTGCTACAGAAAATGAGTCGTGTAGGCAACCAATCCAATATGATTTAAATGACAAGGTCTTATTTGTTGCACATTCCTTTCCATTGGCAAGCGTCCTCTAGTGGTTAAACGTTGTCATCATGTTGCCACCTATAATCCTTTCTCTTATCCACATCATCAGCTACTCACCAGAATGATAACTCAAAATCCTTGAATCTAGGCATTTGTTGGTAGGATCGTTTGGTAGCACGCTGGGTAGCGATCTTGTGTAGCGTCTCCTCCAAACGAGCCCGTAATTTCAGTAGTGCTAATCTATATTTGGTAGCACATTGTGAAATTCACAACACCCAGGAGATTTGGTAGCGCACTGTGAAATTCACAGCACCCAGGAGATTTGGTAGCGCATTATGAAATTCACAGCGCCCAGGAGATTTGGTAGTGCACTTTGAAATTCACAGTGCCCAGGATATTTGGTAGGACACTGTGGAATTATGTAGCACCATCGCTACACTTGTCTTAGGAGATTAGGTAGTACTTTCAATAGTGAATTTCCAGGAATAAATTTGACTAATGTCTTACACCAATTTTGTAGATGTAGGTCTTGGTGCTAATAGGTTGTTGCATTTACAGTCACGTATAGGTCTAAGTATACACGCCCTATATTTTACACAGTCACGTATAACCTCACGTATACGCGACCCGATGAATGGTAGCCCACGTACACCAAGTTACTCAATTTGTGCCCTAATTTACTCAAAATTTGAAACCTAATTTAAAAATTTAATCCACGAGAAAGGAAGAGGAGGAGAAGAGGAATTACCTAGTCTAGATGGTTTCTAATTTCGTCGCTCGATGCTCTTGCAATCACCAGTTGAAGATTAGAGGTAATTTGGTCCAATTTTCACTATTTGGGTAAAAAGTCAAAATGAGATAGTATTTTTTTGTTTTTTTACTATTTATAACGGTTTTTACCCACTTTCCATAGTTTTGAGTCATTTTTTCTCCTAATGGACTAATACAATAGTGTATTGAGTTGGTTTTTGTAGTTTTCACTAGGTATTCTTACGGATTTCAACGTTATGTTGACTGTTCGTAAGAATCCCGGATGTTATCTCTGCTTCATTTGGTGCCCATGCAGAGATTGTTTTCATAGGATTGAGAGTCCCTTATAGATAATACATGAATTTATGTTGAGCCTCATTTCTCACTCATAAACATGTTTCCTTATACCTAGAGGACTCCCAAACGAGTTTACTTTAAGTTATTTTCCAACTCCTCTTCAAAAAGAGAAAAGATTGTCGAGCGAACTTGTCTCTTTCACACTCGTTAATTGGATTTGAAAGGACATCTATTTTGGTACAATTTTATCCCTTTTTCACATCGAGTAGACTAAAGATCATGAAAAAGGACATTTTTTGGTGTTAAGTTGTGATTGCATCTCATGCCCTTGCTTGAAGTATTGAGCCTATAGTCGGTTCTCTCTTTGCATTATAAATTGTTTTCCTTAGCAGTTTTTTCATCCTCAACCAAGTAGAGCCTCAATTATATCCTTTGAAATTTGACACCCTATACCCAGGAGGGAACATTCTCTCGAGTGTCCATCTTCTGCATGCATATCCTTTCATTGAGCATAGGTATGTTCCACTGCTAGAACTAGTTTTTCTTACTTGCGACACTCATTTCCTCCTCTGTATCATAACATTCATTTGTCTATGAAAAACCAAAAAAGTATGGTCGGGAAGGGAGTATTATCTTATATTGGCAGTAGTCGTGTCACCTTCGAACATAGCACAAAGTTATTGAGTCCATTTTTCATCATAATTTTTCATTTAGCATGGCCTTAGGAAGTTGATCTCGTTACAAAGAGTTTTCTCTACCGATTGGTTACTCTTCTAGTCCCTATGGAGAATTTCATTGATGCCTCCTACATCTCATGGTTTCATCATTGAGTCTATGTTGTCGGAGTCTTCCATATGTCTGATGCTCTTGTTTAAAGGAATTCTATCAACCTGTGTCGGCCATTTCTCAGAACTCTTAACTTTTCATGTTGGCCATACCCTTAGTTTTTCTCAGAGTCACATGATACGGTAGTCCTCTCACACACCCTGGTCCTACTTTCATCATTGGTAGGTAACCTTGAACCCAATAGTTGAAATTTCATCATTGGTCATTGACTGGGTGGTTTCCCTTGTGTTCGACGGCTAGACATATATTCACACATTAGGATTCTTGCATTTTCTTGGATTCCATTAGCCTAATTGATTGTTTTCTCGCCTTTTTCAACAATTTTCCTCATTAGCTGCTATTCAGAGGGTCTTTTTTGTGTACTGCTTGCACTTGGCACATGCGAAATACACACAAGGTCATTGGTTCATGAACATGTTCTTCATCTAATTTCCTCCATACCATGAAGCTCATGCTTTGTACCTCATTTTGAATGATGAGATATTCCTTCATTCTCTCCTTTTAGCGGGTCTCCTTCCATTGAATTCATCTCATCTATTATGCAAACAAGACCTAGAGTCTTATGAGTACCTTGAGGCTTGGAGTCATTAGTGGCAGGTTCTCTCACCATCGACAACTGGGAATACATCAATGTCTCCTTATCGATGTATTCTTCAGGTGTTCAACCCCAACTCCTTTATTCACACTTGTGAGAATGTACTCAGTGCCTTGATACCTACTTTTATTATCGGTATGTTGTCTCGTGTTTGTTAACGATATACTTAAATGATCGGTAATCAAATGATGTATCATTGTGTTCGACATTAATTCCTTTATTCACATGATGTAGACTTGCAAATTTGGAGGATTGTGTTGAATACTTGAAGACATTAGTATGTGGCCACAACTTTCCTAAGTTGTTGCTTCCTTTTCATTGGACCAGTACCTATATGACTTTAGTGATGATGGGAGATCATATGTACTCCATTGTATACATATATCTTCATATTGATTTTGAGATTGGTTCTATTGGGCCTTATTCGTGACTATGACAACCTTTGGCATGTAACTGCATTGGTATTTTCCTATTCATAGACACAAACATTTGTTTGGTATATATTCGCATGGATCTGCAGTGTAATTCAAATTGATAGCCATGTATGCAAAGTCAGTGCATAATGTAATGAGCAACTAGTCCTTCTAGTTGGTTCCCCATCACTTCACTTATGGGATTTTATAATGTATTTCGGCCATCGCAGATACTCCTCTGACCTCACACATTAGGCGACATCTGTTATAGAAAGATTTTCCTCACCCTATGCAATCTTGCACAGAGGGTCTTGTTCCATTTCCCTATGCAGACTTTTCATCCCTTTTTGCAAAGTCCAAAGATAAAAAATACATTTTTTCCACATGTATGCACCTTTCTTACTATACAACATGTGTATACATAGGCTGCACCACCAAATCCCACGTACATCGAGATTTGTTCCCAAAAATGAAAAATGGTGTTGGGTTTCCATGTCACGACAGGAGATCTATGATCCTTGGCCTTCCATATACTGGAAACATTCCGAATCGGCCCTTTAGTTCCATTTGAAGGATATAAATGGGCCAATTCCTAGTTATGGAAAGGAGGAGAAAGAATTCAACTTTGAGAGGAAATTTACTCCAGAGATGATCCGGATTATTTTCGGCACGAAATGAGAGTGGAGATATAATAAAGAAATGCACAGAGATATCGCGTATATCCAATAATATAACATAAATATATCAGAGATGCAACCATAAACACAGAGATACAGTAATACATGATTTCTATTAATGAAATAAATGTACAGAGACTGTAAAATACATAGTGAAAGACTCGCTAGAATGGTGGCAACTTATCTCTGAGAAGAGATGTGATGGCTACTCGCATTCGCAAGAAGATGGTTACAATGAGGCTCAAAAGGCCTTTTTACAATAGATGGGAATGCCAAAAGTCCTAGACATCCAAA
>ML788601.1:46003-76691 GCA_009831015.1 Picea engelmannii
GAAATCTGTCACGAACCTGTGGCTGGAAGGTTTGGACCTTTTTAACCAGTCTGGCTATTTTAGATGACTGTGTGCAGAAGGAATCTTCATGCTTTGCTGCAACCTTGTCGACCTGCTTCTGTTGGATAGAAGGTACTTTGGCCGAAGCTGTGGTGGCTGCATATTGGGACTTGGTGTAGTCCCCTGCGTTGCCTTGACCTATTTCTTCTATAATTGGGTTGGCTGTGTATTATTCTTCTTCCCCCTCTGCGTCCTCATCTTAGCTATCCCTTCTTCCATCTTCTTTATTTTGGTCTGGCCCGTCCTTAGTTTCTTAGGCACTGGGGCTTCCTGAGGTTTTGTTTCTTTCTTCCCTACCTCCTATTTTTCTATCCTTGCAAGTATGTCTTGGGTGAGGACTCAAATCTTCCAGTCATCTTTCCAATCCCTGATAACCATTTTGATGTCACCCTCCATGATGCAGTAGCGCAATTGTAGACACTACTTGTTGGGGTCCTTCCACGCCTGTATCCACATCGCATTTCAAGTGGCCTTGAAGCTGGTGATGTCCCGATAGTACGTGATAGCCTCTGTTGTGATTCTCTAGAGGTTGGTGATGGCCTCCTATAGATCATGTAGATATCCTTCAAATATGGATGCATTCATATTTCTGATCCTGGTGTCTGATGTGGCGCCAAGTGATAAATACCTCACTCCATTATTAGGTTTAGGTCTGTTGGAAAAAAATACATAGTTTGGTTCCTTCCATCCCATAATGGCCATCAGCATGAGCATCCATGAGTAATGAAATTATGTTCCTAGATCCCATGGATCCTTGTAGTCACCCAGAAACAAATTCAAAATATAGGGTGCCCAACTAACTGTGGTGACCTCGGCACATTGTGCTACAACTACGACGACCTTAGCTGGGACTTCCTTCTTGCGAAATTTTCTTAGCAGCTTGTAGGCCAAGATTTTTGCAGCCATTTGTGTCATGAAATCATTGATCCTTTTGATGATGATTCCTCGTGTCCCACTATCAGTGCCATATTTATTTTTCATCTCTTCCATGGGTGATTTCTCCTTTTTTTTGTCATTTAGAAATTGTGCAGGATCTATGCCCCAGGATGGCAGCCCTGTAATGTGCACAATGAGCTCTACATCTATCGAGACAAACTTGTCCAACCATATATCCCTGCCATGCGTGACTACCATCAATTGTTTAATGCAATTGTTTGTGTATTGTCCTCTGCCAAAGTGTGGTATCTTTAGAAAACCTAAAATCCCCATTTTTTCTAGTCCTGTTTCCCACTAGAGTGGTTGATTAACTGGTTCCCCAAATGCATCCAGACCCACAGTCTATAGGTATACTTTCTTTGCGAACTTCGGGAACTTGTCTATGTCTATTACATCGTGGTCTGAGTATTTTAACGTCTCGAAATAACCTAGAAATTCTGATTTCAACTGTACCCCTACTGTTATACATGACAAAAAAATGGTTGCATCAGGTTTCTTGCATGGTGACCTAGGGACCTGTTGCTCGTTCTTTTTTGATAGTGGCTGACTCAAGGTTCCAACCTCCATCAGTAATTCTTCAGAATATTGTTTTGGCCAGCCCATGAAATTTTCCACTACTCCTTCCTATGGGTGGTCTGGCATGGTTGTTTGAGATTCATCTGGCTTGACTGTTGTTTCCTGATTTGTAGTCGTCCCATTGAATCTTGGAGCTCCTTTAGGGTTTTCTGGTTCTGCTAGGCTACCTGTGCCCTAGTTTTGTTTCTCCTTTTCCTCTTTCAGCATATTCACGTTCATGCCCTCAGGTGTTGTTTGTTGGGTTTCTTCTACCACAGTTGTGGGGTTCATCGGTGTTGTATCTGGTGATGGGATTTCGTCGACCTTGATGACCTCTAGTAGTTGTTGTTCACTTTCTTGTGATTGTAACTATGATCTGGTTCTAACTCTAGAGTTTTTGGCAGCCTGGCTTGGTTATTCTTGCTTAGGTGGTTCCATGGTGATGAATTTCGATTGTTCTCTGAGTTCAATGGTCTCTGTAATCCTATGTGGACTTCACTCTGTGCTCCATAGGCTCTATCGCTCTTTTTCTTTTCCAGTGTCACAATATGTTGTTTTCTCCTGAATACATGCTTTGTATGGGCGTTGTATGAAGATTGTCGAAGATGCTACCTTTATTATGGATTCAATGAACCTTTGGTTCCTTCATACTTTCCATTACTCTCCTTTGCCATATCTAGTTGACATAATTAATGCGGGGTCCCATCGGTCCTTCTCGAAATTCAATTCCACATTCCTTCATTGTTTAGTACTGCTTTTGTCATCTTTAATTTTCCCACTTGTTTCCATTTTGTCCTGGCCATTGACATGGTCTTCTCCGGATTCATATTCCTATGTGTGCATGCCCCTTCTCCTTTCGACGCACTGTACCGCTGTTGGTACCATTTAATATCCTGAGTTTTTTTTTTTTTTTTACTGTGCGGTGTTATATTCCTGTGGCCTAGTACCTGTTCTCAAGTACTAAATGATATCTACAAAGTATTCATCAATGATATGGACTGAAAATAATGTGCATCCGGGAAGTTTTCCTCTAAATTCGTAGGTTCTTCTCCATTTGTGACGCTTGATAGGTGGTCAGGTCCTGCATTCAATTTTCCTAGATTGACTATTACTTCAAATTCAAATTCTTGAAACAATAGTAACCATGGACATATTTGCCCCCCCAATACTGGCTTGTTGACTAGGTATTTAAGGTTTGGGTGATATGTAAACATCTTAAAATGTTTTCCCAATAAGTAATGTGTGAACTTCTGCAATGCATAGACCATAGCTAGGCCTTCCCTCTTTGTGGTGTTATAGTTATGTTCTGATTCTGATAGCTTTCTTCTCACAAATGCTATAGGGTGATCCAAATCTCCCGCTCCTGGATGTACCAAGATAGCTCCAAGTGTTATGGCTGATGCATCTACATGTACATGGAATGTCTTCTCCCAGTATTGAAATACTAGTATTGGCATGGTGACCATCTTTTCTTTCAGTGTATCTAGACCGTGTTGACAATCGTTGTTCCACTGAAACTTGATATCTTTTCTTAACAGTTTTTCCATTGGTTCGGTAATTTGCATGTACCCTTCGATAAAAAATTTGTAGTATCCTGTGTGTCCCAATTTCTCTCTTAGTTGACGGACTATTTTTGGTGATGGTAAGTTAACAATTACTGCAATCTTTGCAGGATCAACTAGTAAACCTTGTTTGCATACTATATGGCCCAATAGTATCCCAAACAGTGTTCTGAATATACATTTTTTTATGTTTTATGATATATGGCACTGACTACATCCTTCTACCATCAGTCGTAAGACCTCTACATGGTATTTCAACAACATATAGACTGTCAAATAATCCAAGTATACCTCTAGAAACTGGTGGATGAATTCCTTAAACACGATTATGACTACTCTGAACAATATTGTTGGTGCATTCTGTTGGGTATGTGTTATATTCTACCTTAGGAAACACGTCACCTTCCTTGTGTTACACATTATTTTGGTCACTCTGGTGATGTATCTACAGTGATGTGTTTAGGCTCCCACAAGGACTTTTTGCCTGAGAAAAGTGACTGTTGTCTTCCTCTACAAAACATATTTTTATAGTGAGTTCACAGGATGCATATGCTGCAGGGTGCGAGAATATCGATTCTCGTAGGAAACCCTATCCTAGACTATGAGGTGTTCACAGTCTGATCTATATGTAGGGTGCGAACCTATTTTGAAGCTTGAAAGGAAGAGGAAGTTACAAAGGTTCTAGAAGAGTATCTTCTAGAAAATGAGTTGGCATTCACATGGTTGGCATCCTACTGACTTCTCAGATTTAGTGGGATCATTCTCTTCCATTTAACCATCTCTCCTTCTCCTATATATTGAAAGGTTTCTCATGGAAAAGGTTAAGCAAGATTGAATGAAGAATTGAGGAGAGAATTGTGTGAAGAACTCTATTTGGATTGAAGCTTGAAGACTCTATTTGTCTATCAAGTTGTACTGGATCTTCTTCATGCAAATGTAGAGCAAGTGTGTGTGTTGGAACCAAGGGTCACTGAAAGGAAGCTTGAGACATCAAGGCGATTTGGTTGTATCTTCTACTTTTGTTTAATATAATACAACGACATGTCCCTTTCCCATAAAATCACTTTTATTTTATTGCATAACTCCTTGATTATATGCATAGGTTGACATTGAATATACTTTGTTATCTTCACTTTGGTTGGTTTGTGTTGTCTTGGACCCGCTTTCAAAAGAGCACCAGAGTGAAGTAGGAACAACAGAGACCTAAGGAAGCGATATAAAGGTACGTCACTCATTCCTTCTCGGTAATAGATTCAATGACTACAACCTAGAAAAAGAGTCATGTCCTATCTTGTTTTGTTCTAGATCCAGGTGGAGCTAGCGAGATCAGTTAGTGTCCGCACCTACCGATTTATCCAATAACAAAATTGGTGACTCCACTAGGGATACAACCCATTTTGGTGGTTTTTTCTTGGCCATTTTCTCTTGACCTACCCTTTTTCATTCCCAATCAATATCTAAGTCTTTAGGAGATCCTTACAGACTCTCTGGATCCAGAATTTCACTCAAAAGTTCTGTCCTTTTTCCAAAATTTGCTTGATTACAAACCTTCTCGCACTGTACCTTTTTGTGGCCTGTGAGAATCACTGAAGTTCACACCCTAGTGTTCAGTTCAGTGCAACCTTCTCACACCCTGCCTGTGTCTAGGCTGTGAGAATCCCTAATTCTCGCACTGTACCCAACTACCAGACTGCGAACTCACTTGTAAAAACTTTGGATTAGGTCTTTTTGTGTCTTCAGATGCCAATATTTGTTTATGTGTCCGGGAAGAACTTCTATGGCCAGTGATTGACTGTTTCTTGACTTCAAATATTGTGAATGATTAGTTTTCGAAAATCAAAAACTCTTCTTGATCATTTTTTCTCAATTTTTACCTCTTGACCTGTTCTTAACAAGGGTATAATCTCTGATTCTGAAATCTGAGTGCTTGTTTGGTCGAGAGCCTTTGATTGGATTAAAATTTGAGATTAATTGTCCTTTTCGATTTCTTATTACTTGGAAAATTGTTACCCATGTGCATTTGAAGAGACTGGTCTTGTTAATTTGTTATTTTTATCTTCATTGAAAGATCGATTTGGGTGTTTTTTGAGTATTTCATTTTCATTGGTTGCTTACTTTTTCTTAGTTCCATCCTTGTTGTTTGGTTTCTAATAAAAAATTAAAGTTTTTTCTTTTCTTTTTTTCAAGCAACCATTTATTCGAAAAATATTGGCATTCAAATATTTAAAGAGAACGAATAGGGAATTTGCATTGTTCATGATTGTTTGATATTACATTTCAAGAAAGATCATACATTGTAGTTTGCATTGTTCCAGAAAACTCCTCTTTCCCTCATGTATATAGAATTCATCGAACAAAAAATTGTATCATTCATCCCTATTTACGCATTGTTGGGTCAGAGTCTTACATAACATTGGTTTCATTTTCGTCTCCTTTTTGCGTAACAACAGCCTTTAATAATATTGCGCAACTTTAAAATTCAACTAGTGACTTTTTCTAGGGATTTTTGCACCAACATTATCTAGGTTAGAGCTTTGGAATAGGCAGTGAGACACACTCTCCAAAGCACAAAACACACAATAGTATCTTGTGATAAGGAGTGTCAAATTCCATTTGCAGCATTTTTTCCTAGGAAGCCCTTCTCACACAAGGGTCAAACCTGATGTCGTATTGAGATTGACAGAGTTACTCACCCTTCTTTGTTGATCTCGGTGTAGAGATTGGATGTATTACGGGGGTCACTTGAAGGTATACCCACAATGATGAGTGGAAGCCTCTCAAGTTGATTCCGGGCTAGATACCCTGCCCTTGTGTGTGGATCGGACTGTCGATTGTTTCCCCGGGCATCATTGTTGTTTGTGGTAACCTTAGTAGCCTATCTTCTTAGGGTCTTACACAAGGTGACTGTGAAGGTGTAAGTCTTCATAGTACCTAGAATCGACATTGGCCAAACTCACTTGGGCTCCTTGGAGGGCATACCCACGATTATGTGTTGGAGCTTGCACCAGGGTGTAAGTCAGTTAAGCAGGTCGTCAACGTAACTTTTCCATTCTCACCCAACCCCTTCTTGTCTCGTCATTACGACATTGGATTTCATCACCAACTAGTGACATCAGAATTAGAAGGTCTTGTTTTCTTGGTTTTGCTTCCTAGATTTTACTAGTGCATGCTATTTGTTTACCCAAGTTGGCCATGGAATTTATTTTGTAAGATTTTAACTCGATCACAATTGACCCTCCACGTCGTTCAAGTAAAATGTAAGGCCTACCCTCAGAAGATTTGGAAAGTTCTTAACCCTTTCCTAACAACTCATCTGAGGGCTCTCCTCAACAGAATGAAGTCCAAGACATTTACACTCCACAAGTGGAAAGAACTAACTCTTTAGAATGGTTCTGAATTACTAATTCTCAAGAGGAATTTTGACTTCCTCCTGACTCTGTGAGACGTATTGGTCAAGTGAATTCTTCCGGAGAAATAGTTGTTGAGTCTTCTAGATTACCAACTGGACCTTTCACAGGACCCGAGGGTCAAGATCCTTTTTGGACTACTGGCATTTTTAGATGGGATCTCTTTGGCTCAGGAGCAGGCGTTGATATCACTGTCACACCTGAGCTGCCTGAAACATCCGATCCAGACGCAATACCTTTTACTACTGCCTATTATTTTCCTGGTTCAGATGCTTTGCCAGCCGACCACATCTTGACTATCCCCCTACAAACGGGCCATTACACAATGGTCCCAGATAATATGTGTCCTTGCACGAGGATTACAGTGGCTAGCCAATCTCCCATTGGCACATTACTTTCGCCTAGATTCACCCCACCACTTCCCCCCAAATATCATGCATTGAATGCTTCCATTCCCGCTCCTACACAAATCCCATCCGGGACTCCTGGCATTTCCACTCCTTTTGGGAACCATCTCATTCCTGGTTTCATTCCAACACTTCCTCAACCCCATTTCAAAGGACCTCTTCCATCCTCTATCGGAGGCACCAATCCTAGTGGCACCATTCCATCTTTCACACCTAATTACCAGATTCCTGTCGATGGACAATTTCACCAAGGAGGCCAAACCCAATCCCCTTTTGCAGGACAAATCCCAATTGGGATGAAACCCCCGATTGGAGGGAAACCCCCACCTACCCCAACCTATGGACAAATCATACCTCCATCCTTGTCCCAGTATTGAAACTATCTTATTCAAAATAACCCTCACTCGACTGGGGGTCAACAACCTCAAGATAGCTCCTTCATACCCCCTAGTACAAGCCAACCATATCCAGGTACGTCCAATCCTATTTGGGGCTCGAACGGTCAACCCCATGCCCCTATTCAAGGGAACAAACCCAACCAATACAAACCTATACATTACTTGACTCCACAACAACAACCGAATCTGCCTGGATCTTCACATTATAGGCAAACTGCTTATGGTCCCACTGGTATACCTACAGGGCACCCTCCCTAAAGTCACCAATACCCACATGTGAATAGACAGTTACCCTTCTTAGCCACCATGGACCTCCCTGATCTGTTTAGAATTTTAAATGATATGATATGTCACTCTCCTCAATGGCCCGCCATACCAGCCAAACTACCATCTGACATCCCTAAATTTGATGGTAAACCAGAAGAGGACCCAAACAATCATGTAATGACTTTTCACCTTTGGTGTTCATCCAACTCCTTGATGGATGACTCTATTCGTTTATGCCTTTTTCAGAGAACCTTCACAGGTTCCACCGCGAAGTGGTATATAAAATTACCACGAGGCTTCTTCATCAAATTCAACACCCTCGCTATGGATTTCCTCACCCAGTACCAGTTACCGATTTGTTACAAAACGGGAACCAAAATTTTGAGTTCTTTCAAACAAACCAAAGCCACTCATATCTTTGATCACATTCATGAGTGGCGATGGAGACGACGTCTCATCAAACTCAAACGTCTCGATCAGTTGCTGGCAAAGTGGTTCATGAAATAATTCATGAATGACATCGCTTGTGACATCGCCGTGGGTGGAGTTGTCACAGAAGAAAAGGTGATCAGTCGTGCTCAATACCTCGACCTTGTTTACTCACAAATGGGTACTCTTTACGACTTATTCCTTGACGCACCTCGTCCTTCTACTTCTGCTACTTCAACTACTCCTGCTGCTTCTCTTGTAGTTGATGGTGTGATTGGAATTTTCCATGCCCAACCCCATTCCATCCAAGCCTCTATAAACAACCCTAGATCAGTTGCTTCTAATGTTCAAAATTATTCGTCTCCTACCCTTCCCATCGGCAAGACTTCTCAGGTGAACTCTATTCAATCTACCCTCGCAAGAGAAAATAAATCCAAAAAAGGGAAGGGTAAGAACAAGGAGCATAAAAATAATCCGCAATCTGAGAAGACCAAAACACAACCTGTTGACGATAAGGATAAGCGCAAACCCCGATACCATTGTCTTATCTATGGTGATGATCACTACACTAAGGATTGTCCAAGATGAGTTGAGGTTACTAAGTTCCTTCAAGGGACCCCGAAACCGCGTACTCCGGCCATGTTGTCACAACCCTTCCCTTCTCAACAACAGGTCCAATTGGTCATTCATGACCAACCTTCCCCCTCCACTACATCCTATGTATTAATGTGTACAAGTGATTCAAAGAAAAATGGCATCACAGTTACCACTCGAGCCAAAGATTATTCTTCCTCCAAAACAAAGGTTGATGAAATACCTCCTTCGTTGGTCCAACCATCTCCCACGGCTCCACCTACCAATGGTCCTCTTCATCTCAAATGATTGAGCCTAGATACAATTCTTCTCCCTCCCCCAAAGGGTGTTTTCTAAAAATCTGCTTTCAATCCTCATCCACGTGCTACCCAGAACTACAGTATTGTCGAATATTTGGCCCAAGCACTATCTACGATGTCATCCCTCAAAGTCCTTTAGAGTTGTCCTATACAATGGAAGGAACTGTTGAAATCTATTGGTGTAATCGACCCTACCGACACAAGTTTAATAATTTTTTACTTGGAAGATCACATTCCACAGTTACCCCCTCAACTCGCATTCCAAATACAAGTTATTGTCTCCGACAAGAAAATTTGTGGAATAGTTATTGACGAGGGTGCCTAGACATGTGTCATGTCTATTACCTGCTGGAAAGCCATCGACTCTCCTCCTTTAACTAAATCCCACAACACATTCAAAGCCTTCAATGGCTCTGGCTTTAATCCCTACAGTGTCCTCCCTTCCTTACCGATTACGTTAGAAGGAAAAATGGTCAATGTTGAAGTGGAGTTCTTTGATGCTCCTCTCGATTACAACCTTTTACTTGGCCATAGCTAGATTGATTACATGTGTGCAGTTGTGTCCACTCTTTTCCATGTCGTACGTTTCCCACATCAAGGAAAATTCATTACGGTGGACCAATTGGCCTTCTTCAACTCTAATACACATACCGGCAACATCCCTTTCATTGCAAACCCCCCTTGGATATGAGAACGTCGGTGTGGGTCTTCTTAAAGATTCCTCTTTGATGGGCACTTTCCCCATTCCACCACCTGATGTTCCACATCCGTTTGTCGCCTAGATCAACATGATCTCCACCTCTGTTCACAAAACCCCTGTGTCTTATGACCTGTGGATAATACCCAACCTCGGTGATCATCTTCGTTATGGCGACCAAATTCCTTTGAGTCCAATCGAATCCACTTATCAAGCCATTCAATCGGAAACCCCTTCTACCCCCTCTCTTGGTGATTTATCTCTGGATCCATTCCGCGTCATTTTTCCTACTGACGAGATGATTATGTCTGTTATGTCCATGTAAGATACCCCTTGGGATGATGGACATCATCGCTCCATCCTCTTCTTGGAACAACACACCATTGAGGGTTACCAACGGATCTCAACCCCATCGACCATTTTTGTCATTTCTATCGTTCCCGAGTCTACACACGATATGTTCTACAAAGGAAACTTAAGTAATATCTCACCCACCATCCCCCTCGACATATCCATAAAACCTGGAGTTGTCGAAAATGTGCACATCGGAGCTTCGTGTTCCCATAATGAAGTTGTCACCTACAAGTCTCTTTTCCAAGAATTTCATGACATCTTCGCATGGAGATATGAAGAAATGTCGGGTATTGACCTCGACATTTTTGTACACGAAATTAAGACATACCCGGGTGCTAAACCCATTCAGCAATGACTTCGTCTGTTCCACCCATGTAAAGAAGCCACTATCAAGCTTGACGTTGAGAAACTTCTCAAAGTTGGCTTTATTTACCCTGTGGATCTAACTGACTGGGTTTCCAATCTTGTTTTGATTAACAAGAAACAAGGTACGATCCGCGTGTGCATTGATTATAGAGACATTAATAAAGATTGTCCTAAAGACAACGTTCCTACCCCCTTCATTAACTAGATCGTCGACAATTGTGCCGGAAGTGAAATATTCTCTCTGATAGATGGTTTCTCTGGATATAATCAAATCAATATCATACCCGTAGACAAACAAAAAACCTCTTTTATTTGTCCTTGGGGCACTTTCACCTACCAAAAACTTCCATTCGGTTTAAAGAATGTCAGGCCAACTTTTCAACGTGCTATGTCTTATGCCTTTCATGGTATAAAGAACATTTTGTAGCCATATATCAATGACTTACCAACTCATTCCATGTGCCATGTAGATCATCCAACACACCTCCACGCCATTTTCCGTCGGAGTCAGTTTTACCATATACTCTTGAATCCCCACAAATGTGTTTTTTGTGTAGAATCTGGCTGACTTCTGGGATTTATTGTTTCATGTCAAGGGATCAGGGTAGATCCTTTGAAGGTTGAGGTGATTCTCAATCTTCCTCTTCCTTCCTCACTTCATCAACTACAAAGTTTTCAATGGAAGGCAAACTTTCTTCGTCGTTTCATCCCAAACTATGTTGAGCTAACTCTTGGATTTACTCGACTTCTCAAGAAAGGTTCTGAGTTCGTATGGGATACCACTGCCGACAAAAATTTTGAAGCTTTGAAACTATCTTTAACTCGTACCCCACTACTCTTCCCACCTAATTACAGTCGGGATTATTTCCTTTACCTCACAACCTTGGACTGTACCATCACTATGGTTCTAGTTCAAGAGGATTATTCTCATGACGAACATGTCATTTGTTACTTGATTCAGAGTCTCACGACTATCGAAACTAAGTATTTACATGTTGAAAAACTGGCCTTGGCCGCCGTCCAAGATGTTCAACGTTTCTAACACTATATCCTTTTACACAAGACTATGGTGATTTCCAACTGCAACCCTATGCAACACATTCTTACACGCTAATTGCTAGGGGGAAAATACTCCAAATGGATCGTAATACTCCATGAGTTTGACTTAGAATTATAACACACTAATTCCAAGAAATCCTTGGTGTTTTCCAGGTTGATATGCGACCTTCCCTCCTCTACGACAGAAAATGTAACAGAGGATTCATTACCTAGTGAATCCCTTTTCCTGATAAGTTCTGATGACCTTTGGTATGGAGATATCATCATATATCTCCAGAATTTCCAGCCCAATTTGTCTAGCACTGACTGCCATTGAATACGCTACCAAGCCCATCAGTATATTATACTCGGTGATACTCTTTATCATCATGGGATTGACTCCATTTTTCGTCACTGCCTCACGTTTGACAAAGTCAAGAAAGCCCTAAATGACTTCCATTCTGGAGCATGTGGTGGTTACATGTCTAGGTATTCTACTGCCCAGAATATCTTACGAGTGGGGTATTTTTGGCCTTCTTTATTCAATGATTGTATAATCGTTGTCCAAAAATGCCACGCTTGCCAAACCTACAACAATAAAATACGATCACACCCTACTCCTCTACACCCTGTGGTCTCCGTTGGTCCTTTTGCGAAATGGGGTATCAATTTAATGACATGTCACCCTCACTTGGCTAGGGGGCATGGATACACTATTGTAGCCATAGATTATTTTACAAAATGGGCCGAGGCGATGCCAACATTCAACAATACTGAAAAGACTACAACATTATTCATATTCAATCACATCATTTCTTGGTTTGGTGTTCCTCAAGCTATCATTACTAATCATGGTAGCCACTTTAGAAACTTCATGACGTCTGAACTCACTGAAAAGTTGGGTCTTCACCATGAAAACTCAACACCCTATTACCCACAAGCCAACGACCAAGTTGAAGCAATAAACAAAGTCCTCATTACCATGCTTCGACGAATGATAGGGATTCACAAAACGAGTTGGCACACGATGTTGTTTTTAGCATTGTGGGCTTACCATACATCCATTAAGTCTACTACTAGATTTACACCATTCTAGTTAGTTTATGGTATAGAAGCCATCTTGTCGATTGAATGTGGGATACCTTCTCTAAAAATATCCATCAAACTTCTCCCAAACACTTTTTTCGAAGAAGAGCATCTATTGTATCTCAAGCAATTAGACGAAACCCATCGCGATGCCACCCTAGTTATAGAAGCCTAGAAGAAACACATCAAAGCCCAATATGAAAAACATGTCAAGCCACACATTTCCTCCGAAGGTGATCTATTTCTCCTTTGCGAACAAGATCGGGATATGCTAGGAGACAAAAAATTTGAAGCTATTTGGCGAGGTCCTTATATCGTCACATGAGTGTTGGAGAAAGGATCTTACAAGTTGGTGGACTACGATGGTATCCCTTTGAGTGAAACCAGAAATGGGTTGTACTTAAAGAAGTACTATGCTTAAGATCACCTGTGCATGAGTGCTTGTATTTTATTGTATCATACTTTTTGTGTGTTACTTTAGTATGCTTTTTTTGTTATTTGGTCTCTTCCCTCAACCGCTTATCTTGTGTTGTTCTTGGTTTCTAGATGTCAGAGTCTTCACTACCCCACATTAGCTTTGCCAATGGCGCTAGTCATAGTACTCAGAACCTTGCTTCTGCTGCATGGGCAATCTATGCACCTACAAATGAACTTATCAGTCTACGAGATGTGTGCCTCGGTCGTGCAACCAATAATATCGTAGAATATAGGGCCATCATTGAATTGTTGATTGATGTTATTTCTCTTGATATCCACCATCTAGTTATACGACTTGATTCACAGCTAGTAGTACTACAGTTAAGTAATGTCTATGCTATCCGAAGTCCTACTTTATTACGGGTATATTTACAAATTCGACTCTTGGAATGTTATTTTGATTATATCAAATATCAATACATTCCTAGATGTCTAAATACATTGAATAATGCCTTAGCTAACTATGTGTTAGACAGAAATTTGGGACATTTATGAACCAATCACACATCACATGTATTATACAACACAAAATAAGCCGGTAGAAGCTGTATATATGTATATAACGATCAAAAGTTTTTACAAAAAGTTTTTGTCCAAAGATCAAAATCTCAAAATATGAAGCCCATAGCTTTTACAAAATAGCATCATGGATGACACTCACGATAACATACGACTGCTCGGGCTACCCTATGGATCAGTCGACTGAGAGAATCAGACACGCCCACAGTATGGCGCTAATAATGTCTCGGGAACTCTCCAATAGCGATGTTTGGGACATCCGTAGTCAACCCCTCTAAGTTCTGTTCCACTGCTTCATAGTCCTCGGCATCCCATCTTGCCACTAGATCCACTTCTCCTCGCCTCTGAATAGGAGATGTTCTTGGAGGTCAATACAACCCCACACCTGTGTCATCAAAAGAAATTTTTGATTAGTCCTTGGATAAACATAAACACCTTTTATATAATAAAATTTTCAAAAACATTTAAAAAGAACAAAATGTGTACTTCTTACCTAAGTCACGCCACTGAGCATCCTCAGGTAGGACCAAATATGTATCTCCTTGGAAATCCAAACCGACATATGCATAGTCATCGATCATCATCATCTGGGGCCTCAACCAGTCAAAAAATGAATCATTATACCTGATTATAGGCCCTGCTACATGCCGAACCATGAGGTTACACCACCTCAGCATTCTCGGATCATGTGGGGCTGGTAAACCCCAAGCCACCTGTAGTCGCAACAGTGGGACCCTCTCAAGGAAGAATGACACCAAAAGTGACCTGTACCCGAACTGCTTCAGAGCACCCCTTTTGCACTTTGTCAGATGCCTCTTCATGCTGTGGAGAACCGCATCCAACCAGTTAAAAACCCAAGGCTCTGTGAACTCTATTGCATATTGGAAATAGTTCATGAGATCCATGCACGGATCCACACTCCTAGCCATGCATGCAATGGTAAACAATATAGTTAGTAGGGTCAAATATTGGACCCCCAAAATGGAAACCTTGCCCTTGCTTCTCTCTGCCTTGGGAACACAATATTGATGAACATACTTGCTCATAGGAAGTTCGTTGCCTCTACCTCTGGTCAAAGTAGAATGGTATCCACATCCTGACAACCCCATCACAAAATAGATATTGTCGATATCTAGTGTCAGCATTTGGACTCCTACGTGAAATAACTGGTGATCCGCATCCCACATGTGGAACAGGTACTCTAACAATCTGAGTTGTGCTCTCATGCCCGGGATCCTAAAAATTTTTAAGATCCCACATTCCTAAAGGGCAGCGACTGTACCCGAATCATTCCCGATAATGGAATCATCCTCCTCATGTTCTCTTTCCATCCATTCCAACATCGTGATGGTCAACACCTGCAATGGAGCCATGAGAAGGAAGTCAAGAACTTGTTTTAACCTCTTGCATAATTTTTTATTGAGCAAAACCACACACAAAAATCTATTTTTTGGCCCTTGCAGGTGAACCTTTTGCACAGTGCGAGATTCTCGCAGGTGCATTGAAGCCCACCTATGAAAATCATAGATTCTCGCAGGTCCCGAATGACCCACCTGTGAGAATGCTTGAGCGCATATACCAACCCTAAAATGGACTCAAAACTCTAAAATTGCCAATAAAAATAAAAAGTAAACCATGGAAAAGTTGGAAAATCATGAGATTACCTCGTTGGCTGAAACCATTTGTCAAATGATCGCTTGTACCTCCCGCAATTGAGCAAAGAAATTTGGGGGAAAATGAGGTATGTTGGACACATTTTTGGCAAAGTAACAATGAAATGGTAAAAAGGCTTTTTCACCCATATTTATTCACTTTTTACTATTTCTTGTTGATTTTTTATATATTATTTTTATTGCTTTGCTTAAAAAACATAATACCCTAATAGAATTGTGAGTATGGTTTTTTGCAAATATAGTGACTTCGAAGTCCAAATGACGGTGTACGAGTATTTTTTCTTTTTTTTTGTCACATGTACGACTACCTTTTTATGGTTTTTGTAGGAAAAACCTCGAGCTCAGTCTTCATTCGTTCTCGCACTCGAAAATACATGAGAACGCAACCGAGTATATTTTTTCTCGTCTTTTCCTACTCATCATGGTAACACGAAAACATCGAATGCAAGGGAGTATCCATTAAGCTCTTTTCATGCTCCATAAAAACGAAAATATTGTCGAGCGATCTTGTTCTTTTCACATTCGTTAAAGTATTTGAAGAAAACATTAGATGGGCAATATTTTATCACTTTTTTGGTCTCGTCAAACTCCTTTACGAAAAAGGAACCGGGATATTTCTCTTTAAGTGTTTTTCAGACTCTCAAAACATGAAAAACCCTCGAGTTTTCTATCTTTGGACTCGTCAGACAAACATCGAAAGGCCCTTATGGGATCAAACCACTCCTTCTTAGGGTTCATTAAATGTACTTCGAGGGACTCATCTGAAGGATGAGCTTACATTGACAAGTATATGTTATCCTCCTCAAGCTTGTGTAAAAATAAAGAGGTACTCGCTAGAAATGGCAAGGGAAATTTTGGGAAAGGGATGTGTTTTCATATTTGTATTAATGGCAGTAAGCATCTCTCTTGAACATGAAACCCCCTATTCATCATTTGAATCTGGGTTGGTAAATGCATTTTTCTCTCGTCTGACTTGCTACAAGGTCATATCTTGGGTCGTCTTTGATTCAGTGCTTCCAAGTCCTTAGTCGTGTCGTTCATATGTTCAAGAGAAGTTCAAACAAGCCTTCCATTGAGTCAGCCATCTGCAATTGTCCATTCTTACTATGTTGGCCTTCCCTGTGTCCATTTCAACTCCTATTCATACTTTTATTCACCCTCAAAATTTGTTACTTATTTCATGTCATTGATGGGGGATACATCAAGGCCCTCCTCTGACGAGTCTTTTTCCGTTGACTCCAACTCATTATCCAGGAATAAGACTTAGAAATCATTTAGTACCTTGGAACCTGCATGCCTTAATGGAAGGTCTCTTTTCTTTTGACAGGGGTTTCACATCATTGATCCCTAATCGAGTGATTTCGCCAAGTGTTCGACTTCAGCTCATTCATTCGCATTCATTTGGATTGTACTTCGGTACCTTGGGAGTCATTGAAATCAATGGTGATTTCCCTAGCACTTGTTAATGGTTTTCATCAATGACCAGTAATCAAGTGGTTTCTACCATGTTCGACTTCAACACATGTAATCACATGGCTAGATTCGTACTTTCAAGTGACAGGATTGGAGACCCTGGGTCTCATCTTTTTGATCCAAGCTGGGATGGAGTATGTATGATTTGTATTGACACATAGATCCACTTTGTATGTCATGTGGATATGTCTTAATTTGAGTCTTCTAACATATATCCACAGTGTATTCCTGGTGGCTATGTATAATTTTGATGACATGGATCCACAGTGTATGATTGGTGGCCATGGCATACATTTATGATTTCATTCATTTGTGATCTAAGAATGGGAATGCCTACCTCAGAACTGGTATTATATTCTGCAGATGCTTGGTTGTTTACAAGTTTCTGATTAGGTGCACTCCTTGTTTTTGACACACACACGCATATTACAAAGTATTTTGGTTGTCACAAGTTCCAGCCTCATACTTTGGGGGGAATTTTGTTACACGTTATTTTGGTCACTCTGGTGATTTCTCTACAGTGATGTGTTCAAGCTCCCACAAGGAATTTTTTCCTGAGAAAAGTGACTGTTGTCTTCCTCTACAAAACATATTTTTATAGTGAGTTCGCAAGTTGCATATGGTGTAAGGTGCGAGAATCTCGATTCTCGTAGGCAAACCTATACCTAGACTACGAGGTGTTCGCAGTCTTCTCTATAGGTAGGGTGTGAACCTGTTTTGAAGCTTGAAAGGAAGAGGAAGTTACGAAGGTTCTAGAAGAGTATATTCTAGAAAATGAGTTGGCATTCGCATGGTTGGCATCCTACTAACTTCTCATATTTAGTGGGATCATCCTCATCCATTTAACCATCTCTCCTTCTCCTATATATTGAAAGGTTTCTCATGGAAAAGGTCAAGCAATATTGAATGAAGAATTGAGGAGAGAATTGTGTGAAGAACTTTGTTTGGATTGAAGCTTGAAGACTCTATTTTCCTATCAAGTTGTACTCGATCTTCTTCATGCAAATGTAGAGAAAGTGTGTGTGTTGGAACTAAGGGTCACTGAAAGGAAGCTTGTGACATCAATATAATTAGGTTGACATTGAATATACTTTGTTATCTTCACTTTGATTGGTTTTTGTTGTCTTGGACCCACTTTCACAAGAGCACCGAAGCGAAGTAGGAACAACAGAGACCTAAGGAAGCGATAAAAAGGTACGTCACTCATTCCTTCTCAGTAATAGATTCAATGATTGCAACCTAGAGAAAGAGTCATGTCCTGTCCTATTTTTTTCTAGATCTAGGTGGATATACTGAGATCGGTTAGTGTCCACACCTATTGATTTATCCAATAACACCTTGGGAAATGTGTCACATATTTAGGTGGTTTTTCGGCACATGGTTTTTCCCAATGGTTTTCTATTTCCGGTTAAGGAATTAGGGTTTTGGACTAATCCAGGTCATTGGGTTAGGGTTTTGGATGTCGTTGGCTCCTATATGTATATTGTATTGTAAATAGTGTAGAACACATTAATGAATATAGATTATGTCGGTTTTCCCAGTTGAGGTTTCCAGGGGAAAAATCTCTATGTAATGTTTGTATTTTCCATTGTATCTTTTCTGTTCTTTTTCTGAATATCTGTTTTCATTAAATATTGTACAAGTTTAGAATCTACATTTGGTATCAAATATTTATTGGCTTCAGGGGGATTCCTTTGTGGTCAAGGTTTTGACTTGGGACTGTGATAAGCCTTGTTACAGTGGGAGATCTATGGTATTGATTTTTCAGGTGAAAAGAAATGGCAAGCAATTCGAAGCTGGAGATCGAGAAGTTTAATGGGAAATTTTTTGAGTTGTGGAAGTTAAATATGGAAGATATATTGGTGGATAGAGATCAATGGATCACGATAGATCCAGGTACTACACCTACAGGAACTTGATGACTGGAAATAGTTGGATTAGAAGGAAAAGAGCACAATCTGACTGTGTCTCTCCAATTCAGTATCACTGAATGTGTGAGAGGAAGCTACAACCAAGGATTTATGGGAAAAGTTGGGGAAGTTGTATCTGTCTAAGTCCCTAGTGAATAAACTATTCATGAGAAAGAAGTTTCATAACCTGAGGATGAGAGATGGAGACTCGGTGGTAGAACATTTGAACGCCTTCAATACTGTGGTAAGTCAGTTAGTATCTGTTGAGATTAAAATTTTAGATGAAGATAAATGTATCAGTTTACTATATTCTTTACCAGATTTGTGGGATAGTTTGGCTGTGGCCATAGGTAGTAATACCACTTCCTTGAATTTTGAGAAGGTGGTCTTGTATTTTTTGTCGGAGGAGATGAGACAAAATAATATGGAAGGACATAACAAAGACGCATTATTTGCAAGAGGACATTCCCAGGAAAGAAATAGATCTAATTTCTCAAGTGGGATATCTAAGTCTAAGGGCGGATCTAAATCTCCTGGAAATTTTGTAAGGGTATGTTGGAGATGTGGAAAAGAAGGGCACTACAAGAAGCAGTGTAGATCCAAAGTTGAGAAAAAGAAGGGATCTGAAGAATCTCATTCTACAAAAGAAAAGACCTCCAAGGAAGAAGGAGGGGATGTGTACTTGGCTTCTTCAAGAATACATACAGATCATGAGGCATGGTTGGTTGAATCTGGTGCATACTTTCATATGACTCCCCACAGGGACTGGTTCTGTGAATATGAAAGGTATGATGGAGGTAATGTTTTCTTAGGTGATGATTTGACAACCAGAATCATAGGACGAGGAAGAGTCAAGTTGAGGATGAAGAGTCAAGTTTAGGATCATAGATGGAAGGATTAGAACACTTCCTAGTGTTCTTTACATCCCAATTTTGGCCATAAATTTGATTTCTGTAAGAAAAATGGATGATGCAGGGGTAAAAACAATATTTGAAAAGGAAACCTGCAGGATGGTTCGAGGAGAAATGGTGTTGCTGAAAGGAGTTCGGTTTGGAACTCTGTATAAGATGGAAAGAAGCACTATTAGTGATGGGTTTAATAGTTCCATTTTTCCTAATATTGGAGTTGAAGAAGAAAGAACTCCTACAGTGTCTAGAGAAAAAGTTATGTTGTGGAATCAAAGACTAGGGCATATCGGAGAGAACGGTCTTCGACTACTACACAGTAAAGGTATGGTTGAAGGTATGTTTAAATTCTCTCTGGATTTTGATTTCTGTGAACATTGTCCATATGGGAAGTAGAATCAGGTAAGATTCCCCTCTGGTGCAAAGAGGGCAGAAGGAATCTTACAGCTAGTTCACAATGATGTTTTTAGACCTATGTCGGTCCCATCATTGGGAAAATCTGTGTATTGCATCTCATTTATTCATGACTTCTTGAGGTATACTTGGATAAATTTCCTCAGGAAGAAATCTAAAGTCTTTGATAGGTTTAAAGAGTTCAAGGCTCTTGTTGAGAATCAAATAGAGAAAATAATTAAGGTGTTGAGGAAATATAATGGTGGAGAGTTCTGTGGAAATGAATTTGAAGAATTCTTTAAGAAGTGTGGTATATCAAGGTAGAATAATACTCCATATACACCTCAACATAATGGAGTTGCAGAAAGGATGAACAGGACGCTGATGGAAAAATCAAGGTGCATGCTTAGTGGTGTCGGGTTAGGGCACGAATTTTGGGTTGAGGCAGTGGGTACTTCATGTTACCTGGTCAACACATCACCCTCATCAGCGTTGGACGACAAAATTCCACAAGAGTTATGGACTGGTAAGGAACCTTCTCTCACACATCTCAAGGTATTTAGTTGCGATGCATATGTTCATGTTCCAAAAGAAAACAAGAGTAAGCTAGATAAGAAGGCTGAAAAGTGTATCTTCATTGGATATAAATATGGTCTCAAAGGTTATAATCTTTGGAACTCGGAAACTAAGAATGTAGTGTATAGCCGAGATGTGGTATTTAGAGAAGTGAAGGATGTCATTAAACAGGAATTCCTACCAAGGAAGAACTAGAGAAAATAGAGTTTGATTTAAAGGATGATGAATCAGACTCTAGAGAAGAACATGAATCAGAAGATGAAGATCCTCATACTCCAGTATTGAGGACATCATTTCATGAAAGAAGTCTACTGGAAAGGTATACTACATCTGATTTCTATTCAAATTTTTCTTTGTCTATTACTGAGGATGATCCTAGAACTGTCAGGGAGGCAGTGGATTCAAAGGATGGAAATCTCTGGAAAAGGGCCATGGACGAAGAAATGGAATCTTTGGATAAGAATGAGGCTTGGGATCTAGTGGAGTTGTCCACTGGAAGAAAATCCATTGGTAGAAAGTGGGTATTTAAAAAGAAGTTGAATGCAGAAGAAAAAGTGGAGAAATACAAAGCTCGGTTAGTAGAAAAGGGTTATTCCCAGGTTGAGGGAATTGATTTTGGTGATATTTTTTCTCCTGTTTCCAAGTTAACCTCTATAATATATATATGTTATCTAGTGTTTCTGCATTTGATTTTTAAGTATAATAGATGGATGTGAAGACAACATTCCTACATGAGGATCTGGAAGAAGAAATCTATATGAAGCAACCAGAAGGTTGTGCTGTGAAGGGAAATAAGAAGTTGGTATGCAAGCTAAAAAAGTCCATGTATGGTTTAAAACAATCACCAAGCATGTGGTATCAAAAATTTGATACTTATATGCTCGGAGTTGGCTTCACAAGAAGAAAAGAGGATCACTGTGTGTATTTTAAATTAATTGATGATCATTTGATTTATTTGGTCTTGTATGTGGATGACATGTTGTTGATAGGAAACAACAAGGAGATTATCTAGGATGTGAAAACTTAGTTGTCCTCTATATTTTACATGAAGGATCTCGGTGCTTCAAATTTCATTTTGGGCATGGAAATTAAAAGAGATTGGAAAAAGAGAAAACTCTGGTTAAATCAAAAGAAATATGTCAAGACAATATTGTAGAGGTTTAATATGCAGGAATGTAAACTGGTCAAGGTTCCTATTCCTGTTGGTGTAAAGTTATATGTGGATCAGTGTCCCAAGATACATGAAGAAGAGGAGGACATGTCTCATGTTACATATGTGAGTGCAGTTGGAAGTTTGGTGTATGCAATGGTCTGTACTAGACCGGACATTGCACATGCAGTGGGAGTTTTGAGTAGGTATATGTCAAAACCAGGGAAGGAGCATTGGACAATAGTAAAAAGGGTTTTCAGGTTTTTGTGTGGCACTTCTAGATATGGATTGTGCTACGAAGGAAGACCTAGATTGGACAGAGTAGAGGATATACATGGCTTTGTGGATGCATATTGGGCCGGAGATTTGGATCATAGGAGATCTATAAGCAGGTATATGTTTAACCTGTTTGGAGGAGTAATAAGTTGGATGAGAAAAAGATAGGTTGTAGTGGCACTCTCAGCTACAAAAGTTGAATACATGGCATCCACTCATGTAAGTAAGGAAGCAGTATGGTTACAAATATTGTGCTCAAGTATTGGGTTGGTACAACAAGCTATAAGGATACAGTGTGACAATCAGAGTGCAATTTTTCTGGCGAAGAATCCAGCTTATCATTCAAAGACAAATCATATTGATGTTCAATATCACTTTGTGAGAGACATGATTGAAGAAAACAAAGTATCATTGATGAAGGTGGGCACTTTGAAGAATTTTGTAGACTCATTAACAAAATCTATGAGCACTGAGAAGTTCTCTTGGTCTAGAGGATCCATGGGCATTGCTGCCTTGGGTTGTTGACTATGTAACCCTGTAGCCCCCTATATGCAAAGAAAACAACAAGTGGGATAATGTTGGTTATGTGTTATATTCTTTTCACGAGTAGTAGTGTCACCTGCCTCAGGAAATGTATCACTTGCCTTGGAAAACATGTCATGTATTTAGGTGGTTTTTCAGCACATGGATTTTGCCGATGGTTTTCTATTTCTGGTTAAGAAATTAGGGTTTTGGAATAATACAGGTCATTGGGTTAGGGTTTTGGATGCCACTGGATCCTATATGTATATTTTATTGTAAACAATTTATAACACATGAATGAATATAGAATATTTTGGTTTTCCCAGTTTGGGTTTCCGGGGGAAAAATATCTGTGTAATGTTTGTATTTTCCATTGTATCTTTTCTGCTCTTTTTTTGAATATCTGTTTGCAGTAGATATTGTACAAGGTTAGAATATACACATTCTTCAGTTTGAATTTGTACTGGTAGGATCTCCATTCTATAGAAAATGTGGTCTTGTATCTGTCTTGCTGGGCTATTTTGATCTGGTGGTAGCCTGAGAATCCATCAATGAATGAGTAAACTTCGTGTCCTCCTACATTCTCCAACACTTCATCTGTGAAAGGTGTAGGGAATGGGTCATGTAGGCATGCATCGTTCAATTTACTCAAGTCGACGCATATCCTTACCCCTCCTTGTTTTTTCTCTCGAACTACCATTGGGATTATCCATTCTAATTCCTCCACTGGTTCTATGATTCCAGCTTCGAGCATCCTGCCAATCTCATATTTGAATTTCTGCTTATATATTGGGATCAATCTGTATGGTCATTGCCTGATTGATCTCACTTCATCTCTGAGTGGTATCTTCATTTCTCCTAGCTCTCCTGCTATACCCTTCATCTCTGTAATTGTTGTGGGAATTAGGTCGTTGTATTCCCACAGTAACTATGTTATGCTTTCTATGGTTTGCTCATCCCAGTAATCTCCAATGCTAGCCATTTTGGGATTCTCCACTATCCCAATGTTGACTTTATTCACCTTGATCGACACAACAATTACTTCTAATTCGATAGGTGGACCCTCCACTTCTCGATCGCCTTTCGTTTCCTCAATATGAATATTGCGCGGATCGTCTTCATCTAGTGCTTCCTCCTGCACATGGTAACATGACAATAGTTCTTTGACTATCTATTTGTTCCGATGTTGTTATTCTGTTATGAGTTCGACTTATGGTTCCTTGATGAATATCACCCCTCTTATTTGTTTAAGAGCTACATCTATGTTGGGGTTCTCATGCTCGAAGGAAAAAGTGACTGTAAGATTATGTTGCAATACCGTCCAGGTCGTAGTTCCTGGTCTGTATACCAATTCGTTGGTATTCCCTCTAGAGTATGTATGAAATGATGAGGCCATTCCTTTGGGGGTGTCATTTTCCATAGCATTCTACACTTCTGCAAGTGTTCCATTGGTTCCCCCTGTCCATCATACTTATGCTTCTTTTTGTTTTTTTTGTTCTGCGTCGAACCTTATGTGCAGTAACCTCTTACATTGGTACCAATCTGTGATTCTCTCTTTGTGTGTGCCCCACCATCTTTAAGGTGTGGCCTTGAGTGCTTTATCAAGCACTAAGAGTATCTTATTCTCTAAAACTTCATCTTCATACTATGCAAGGAATACTTCTAGGTCATTTACTCCATGGAAACTGGGTGATTCTCATATCTCTGTGCCTACCCATATTACTGTGCAGTCTATTCATGCACATCTTCTCATGGAAACTTTGTGTAGCCTTTATTGCCAATTATCTAGACTGGTATCTAAGTCTATCACACATGAAGTAATGATCCACCAACTGAGTATCCCATATGTATTTGGGTTCATGTAATCCTCATCGTGCGTAGTTGTTATGTACAACTCATTGATTTCCTCTAAGTATAATCAAGTGGGTTCTACAAACCTTTCCCCTTCGGATGGGTCTAATGGTGCGATGACCCTATATTCACCTGACTCAAATGTCATTTTTCATGTCTTCAAATTGATTATGGCCTAGTTTTCAAATGCCCAATCCAAACCAAGCAACGCTGGATATGGTGTTGTGTCATTCACTATTTCAATCACTTTAAAGTATGCTTTAGTGTGCACTCCATCCAGGTCTATTGTCACTCCTTTCAATATACCAATTGGTAGGACTCTGTGTTGGTTTTCTAGTTTCAATTGAACAGGTGAATACCCTAAGGTGGGATCTCCCATGCATTGCCATGTCTTCTATGGTAATACATTAACTTCAGATCCTAAATATAGTATGATATCTCCCATGTTGAAATCTTTGATGTTGGAATTCAGTATGAACTCCCTACTTTTTCTTCTCCTTGTATGTAGGTGATTGACTATTTTTTGTTCTAGTTTTCCTTCTGTCACTATACTACATCTTTCTAATATGTTTTGTAATATTTTGATAGATGATGGATCATTCAATAATTTTACACATGATTGCAAAAATCCTTTGATTGTACTTACTTGTCCCATGGGTTGCATTTTTTTGGTAGGATCCAATAACAGAGGCATCTCATACTCTGGTGCTTCCTTGCTTTGCTGCATAGTTGAAGTCAACGCAATGTCATCCTTTTGAAATTCTTGTCTGGCTTGATTAAATATCTCCTTATCATTTTGCGTGTCGAACTACTTCCTTGGTTCAACATTCTTCTTCACCCACTGGTGTTGTACTGGCTCTTGTCGGACTGCATCATTTCCTATTTTAGTTCTTCTGTGAGTAACTATGTTGATGTTTCATCCTTCATCCCTAGCTTTGACTGAAATCCACTAAATATTCTAGTTGTTTTGGTTCCTATTTTCCTGGATATTTAATAATAGTGTCAGACATTCTTCCGTATCATGGTCCGATGCATGAAAATACAAACAAGTTGCTAGTGGAAGTGGACATTCCCTTGCATAATGTTCTGGTTGCTGACAATTGTGACATACCACTAGTCCTCTACCTCTTCCAAAACCTCATCTCGCTCATCCTCCACCTATGTAGCCTACTCGATCTCCTCTCGGCGTGTTATAATGAGGCGCATGATTATAGTGCGCGATATTATACTGAGGTTGTGATGTGTTGTACTGTGGCTACGCAACATTATATGGTTGTTGTGTAGTATTATACTATTGTTGTGCAGTGTTGTATGGGGCTGGAAATTGGTTAAATTGTGGTTTGGTTTCCAAGTCATGATTTCTTCTTGCACTCTATATGCATTTGATTTCCTCTCTCGCATCAAATCCATAGTTCTACAATCTTTGTCATCGTGGCCCACTGACTTGCAAAAGTTGCAATATGGACTCTTTGGGATTGTTTAGTAGTTTTGCATCATTGGGAAGTGATAGAGATCATGGCTTTGCTTCTTATAGATTTTGCACTATAGTCCTCATGTTGGTAACATATTTGGCATTCATGCTGCCATATACTGCGTAAATGTCATAAATTTGTTCTTATGGTGCCCTTTCGTCCTTCATGTAGTACACAAAACAACTTCTCATTTGTCCTTACTTTTATTCTGATTTAGCTGGAATGCTAAATTCTTAAATTCCTCCTACAGTTCTTCGATGGATGGATCTCTCTACTGATATTGGTTTTCTTACAGTTGCAGGGCTACCTGCAGAGCCTCTACTTGCCTCTGAAACTTTTGTTGTCGCAATGGGTATTTTAAGTGTGGTAGTAGTGAATTGATGAACATGTGACTATGTTTCATATTGGTCATGAGATATTTCAACTTTCCCTTTAGTCGCTTGAATCTGTAGTCAATTTCCCATATGGATTATCCCGTTTTCTATCTAATTTTGATCATCTCGTTCATTTACTGATCTTTGAAACTTGGCTTCTGGAACTTGTTTATCAATAATTTCTTGATGTATGCAATTGTTCTGGTTGTCCCTGGTGGATTGTTTGTAGCTAAACTCATATACCAATCTAGTGCGTGATCCCTTAGTGTAATCGCTAGTTGTTCCAGTTTAGTATCTTCGTCTGTGATCTATTTTTCTTCCCAAATCTTCTCACAGATGAACAAATGTTTTTTCAGGTCATCTAGCGCTTCTCCTTTAAATTCTGCTAACCTGATGGTGGGATCGTTTCCTTCCATCTTGAACGTTGAACTACTACCTCCACGTTGTGTAGATACTTGACTAGTGTTGCCTAAAATGGCTCCTCCATTTTGTTTTCCTTGTGTAGATGCACTTCTTGTTGTCTTTCTTCTCCTGAAATCTGGTTGTCTAAATGGTGGTGTTCTATTTGGTGTATTAGTCACACATGGGTTTATGGGTTCCACACTGACATTAATATGGATAGGATTGTTGCCTTATATTCCCATTCTTGGACCTCTTTTCTTCCTCTCATATGGTGCACACAGGATTTCCTCAATCTTCTCCACAACCTGAAGATACTCTACCTCTTCCTTGTCACTTGGTAAGCCTCCCCTCACAGATACGACTCTCTTCTTGGTATTCACCTTTTATTGGTAGGGTACTCTGCTACGCATCTTTCCATTTGTCGCCATAATCCACTTGATCTAGTCTCCATCCATCATGATTGGGTCCAAGGGTTCCTCCTTCTTTCCCTTATCCTTTCCTCCTTCCATTTCTCCTTTTTCTATCAGTGCTTCCCCCCTTCCCCCATGCACGCAGGGAAGTTTAGCTATCTAAATCCATCATCATTACCCCCTTTTTTTATAGTAGTATCTTAATAGAAATATACAACAATCTAATATACCTTCCTTGAGGTCTGCATAGAAACTCTTGCTTTGCTATGTTGTACGACGTTGTTGTATCTACTGTAAACTCTGTTATAAATCCTGCCACAATATTGTTGAGCCAAAAATCTATTGCACGAGTGAATTTGTTGTTCACCTGTTTTAACTGCTCAATATATATTGGGGTCCACTCTAACTTTTAGATATGATTTTTTGCATGGTTATCCTTCAACCTCATTATCCACTCCTGCAATAAGTGTGGAAAATCATAGAAAAAGACTTCATGTAAATCGGTAACCACGTATTTCTAAAGATATCTGCAGGGTGTTACTCTAGGTTTTATGTTATCTTTCTGTGCAAAATCTAGCTCTTTTATCCTTATCTATCTTTCGATCTCTTCTTTTGTGGGATTCCACAGTCTCAACATCCCCTTCTAGTTCCTAATTTCTTTCTTCTCTTCTTTACTATTCTCTTGATCCTCCTCCCGCAGTTCTTTCTTCTCTTATTTAATATTCTTCAACATATCTCATCGACTCAATCCTCTACTATTCCTACCAATGACAATAGAACAATTTGTTGGTTATTAATATCCTTTTTGATTTTGTATCTTCAGCTTGAGTGACCTAGGGTTCATGTCTGTTTAGGGTTCCAACAAAGCCTCTAAAACTATCGGACCTCCTAGTAAACCAGAAGGCAACACGACACACAGGGTGCACTGCGCTATCTCACTCAAGATAGTCTTAATGGGTGGATGCAATACTCATGTGTTTACAGCCTAGGATTGAGTGGTGGATCTGAGAACTGTATGCTGAGAGTTTGTTTTTAGCTTATTAATGCAATACACTGTCAATTATGATTACGTGGGAAATATAACAACTCATTCATTTAGCATATCAATAAATACTGAAGACAATAAAGAAACACATGCATTCAATCACATAACACAGGTCCCCCCCCCCTTGGCTACATCCACAAAGATCTGGCTCTTATCTCTTTTATTATAGTCGTTCTGGAACTACAACGCAGTGCGCTTTACATCTCTTCTCAGTTGGGTTGAGATATATTATGAGGCAGACTAGATCACACCAGGATCCTCAGCCTGTGATCTAACCCTCAAGATCTACCCTCCTCAGTCCTCTCTATCTCAACAACTTACAAAATTTGGTCATACAACAACATATTACATCGCATCAGCTTCCTCAAATCCATCTCTTTGCATTTCTCTCTTTTTCCCCTCTTATTATCCTCCTCTATGAGACTTAGGTATCTATATTTATATGTTTCTGGCTCGTCAACCATTACAATGTGTTACAAGGAAAATCTCTCTATGACTAGGGTGAACCACAACAGATGGAAATGACTGCAGAAATAAACTCTATTCCAAAAACATGCTATATAAACCAATGTGCAGGAAAGATAAGAAAGAGGCCTACATCATACAGATGTTCGATGATGTCCACCATTGAGCACTTCGACCCAAAGCTATATACCTGCAACAAGTTCTCAACAAACAAGCGAAAGAAAGAATATGGTGGAAATATAAAAGGTTATCACATTAGATAGCATAATCCATTAATATACATAACAAATAGACCCATGGATAATAATTCATATATTTGCAAGATATCAATTGGACGGGAAAGGAGTATTTCTATTAATAAATGATCAACAGAAGTGAAAATATTTTAGACTTCTATGTCGGCACAGTTCGAAACTAAGAAATTGATTTCCTTCCAGCTGGGCCTCCACCACTTCAATCCTCCACCAAAGGTAAGCTCATATAAGGGAGACAAAGAGTTTCTCCATCAATAAAGGAAGAGTGTGGGGGTTGAACACTGAGTTCAGACTTAAAGGAAAAAGGGATGCAAACTCAATATGAAGTAAATAATTTATCCAGAGTAACTTTTCTCTCAAATTTCAATTCTCTCCCCTTTTCCACAGTTCAGAATTGGCTTCTTTATATCCTTCAAAATGCAACTAAAAGGCTGAGTTGGAATGTTTCCACTATATGGAAGGCCAAGGATCAGAGATCTCCTGTTGTGACATGGAAACCTGACATTTAATTTTGATTTTCTGGCACAAATCCTGATCTACGTGGGTTGTAGTGGAGCAGCCTACGTATACACTTGTTGTATAGGGTGCAATATGCGTACAAGTGGAAAAAATTTATAGTTTTGTCTCTTGACTTTAGCAACAAGGAAGACAAGTCTACATAGGGAAATGGAATAAGGCCCTCTCTGCAAGATTGCATAGGGTGAGGTAAATCTTTCTCTAACACAATGTGTTGCAAAATCCCTAACCCTAATATTGTTATGTCTTCCATGCATGCATGCGTGTTGATATTCCTTCCAGATTTCACTTCCCTTGTGCATGCCTTATTTCCCAAAATTGCCTTTATTTCTGCTTTGGCCCGCTTCCAACAAACCTCCTTTGAGATTTTACAATTTTGTTAAGTGTAGGCACACACCTTGCGCTTGATCCTTCTCTTGAGCACTCCTTTCTCTTTTGGTTGTTATAATCTAAATTCTCACTTTAAGATCTCCACAATCTCTTTTCTTCTCTAAGAATGCAACTAGTTCTTTTATTCATCCCACCTGTGTGTTTATGTGTCTGATACACACCTGCAAACAATTATTACAGAGAATTGGTACTCTATTTCTCCTCCCCTTTACATGTTTTTTGCAGACAAAATCTCACTCTGATACCACCTGATGAAAATCACGTGACCTCTCAATATTAAGATCCTTGATAGGAGCTTAAATGGCTCTTGGGTCCTTGCATAACTCCTGCATTTTCTTTACCACAGGTCTGTTGGCAGCCAATTCACATTTTTCATTATCTCATAAGCTGCCTACACCAATGTTTCACAAACATTGATTTTTCGTCGCAAAATTCAAATGAACGACGAATTTATTCTTTGCGCCTTTTCGCACGTTTGTCTTCGCTAAGTCTCCACAATTGTAAGCATGGAAATTTCTCCTTTTGAGGTCACTTTTTGATCATTATCTGAACTGCCGATATCTTTGATGTCACTATGCATATTGCGCTTATCTTTTTGTTGATTTTTACATGATCGGCAATGTCCTTTGTTCGGTTTTCATACTTCGATGGATTGCATAACTCGGTCTTATTGAAGATATTTTGCCTTTGGATTCGTATTTTGCAACTTGCCTGAACATTGATTCATTGAAATGCATGGGGGTTATGTTTTATCTTTTGTGATCCTTGCTATTGATCCTTATCATAGCTCTTGGCATATCAATTGTATGTAATATTGATTTGACACCTTAGTTAAACATTGGCGGGAACATGATTGTAGGTTTTGAACTGCATATCAGTGTTTGAACGATACGGTATAACACTCGCACACATTGGTATACTCATTGAGCATTCTTATGTCGATTGTGTGATTGGATTTCATCGATTTTGCAATGCATTAGTATTTTGATTGGCTTCCTATCTCACCTACTCAACTTTTGGTTTCATAAGATGTATGTATATTCATGTGTAAAGCCTATGGCTATTTTGTAACTGTTGATATGTTGTTTTCATGTATTGACACATTGGATAAGCTAAAGACATCGGTGGTTACATTGGCGCATATTTGAGTTTGATTCAACCATTGGTTTATCGCATGAAT
>ML788601.1:104018-116716 GCA_009831015.1 Picea engelmannii
AAATAGGGAAGAAAGACAGAGACAGTTGAGAAACTGAATCTGGTCTAATCTTCAGTATCTATTGTTTCGAAAGAAAACATCATTATTATAGATGCCCAGACGGTGTGTTTTATAGCCTTAAAACACAAACTTTGGAACAACACTCCTGATCAGTAAATTGGAAGCTAAGGTGGCTATTGCTGAAGCAAATATCGAGGATGTGGTGAGTAGGAGCCTTGAGGAAGCCTGAACAGCTGACCTGTGTGAAATCAAGAAGCTCAGGTCTGACCTCGAGTAGGTGTTCCAGTCGGTGCAAACTAGCCAAACATAGGTAATCCAGCAAGGGCAACAAATTATAGAGTTACAGTCGAAATTGGAGGTGGTCGAGAACCAGGTTGTAGACATAAAGGTGTTCAGGTTGCAGGCCACCGAAATCTAACATAAGGTACTTACAGCTCAACAAAACTTGCTGGTAAAGGTAAGAACCATTCAAAACCATTTCCGGATGATAGATCAAATATTAAAAAATATTTCTTCAAGAGAAAGAGAAGCCGAGGTATCACGTGTCTCTTTCCAAGATGTTGTTATAGCTACAGTGAACATAGAGACGGTCAACAGCTCAAAATTATCCATCATAGAACAAACCAGAGGTAATATCCTGCTGAAGGTCTGGGAGTAGAACATATCAGAAAGCAAGGGGAGAGCTAACGAAGTAAAGAATTTTTGTGAAGAAATGTTCTCTTTGATAAGTAAAAGTTTGCTAGACCTTGATAAGGAAAGAAGTGTTGGGACAATGGGAAAAATCAATATAGCTAAACATCTGTTGGACATCAAAGAAAACATGGAGAAGCAACAAGTGGAGATATCCTAGATTAGCCAGTTCGATATGGCCCAAGTGGACAAATGGCTATTACATCCAAGTTTACAATTATGCTCCATCACTGCAGAGGACCGACAATTGGGAAAACGTTTACCGCAGCTGGCGAAGAGTTGTTACACTCTTGAAATAAGCGACCAAGCAAAGCCTTCCAGGTTGATAGCCCAGTTCGTGGAGTGGTGCGTCACTTGCACCGAGTAGGTGAAAAGGCAGGTTTCTAGTGCCAAATAATGACAGATGTCTGCCTGTTCTATTTTTAGAACCCGAAGAGTAAAGAAAGAGAGGTGCTCTGCCCGCAAGAAGGAGGACAAAGACAAAGAAGTGAAATGCATAAATTTCCCATTTTGTAACCGAAAACTTCTGGAACGATTGAAATTTGAATCTTTAGAAGTTTGTATAAATATGCATTTTGAAGTGAGAATGAAGGGCTGGACCTTTCTTGGCCGATTGTAATAGAGACTTTTTTTTTCTTTTGAAAATTAATACAAAGCAATCCGAAGATTCCTGATTCCATGAAGACTGAGTTATGAATTTTGTTTTCTCTGTTATATTATATTAAATTTCATTTCGCATATATATTTCTAATGAATGCTTAGCTAAAATTTAGTACAACTTCTACTGTGGTGACCAACCTTTTAGTCATCTAATCACTTGCATTTTTTCCTCTGTAACAACTATCAGCAAGTACAAGACCTATGAACTTTTTAGATCTCTATATTTTATGCTTCGTCAGATTACTTCTTGCCTTTTTCTTCTTCTCTTTACAGGGCGAGATTCTCCCTTGATAGGAGCCTCACATTGTCGACTGCTTAATGTTTTCTCACATTTCATACATGATTCTTTAAAAAGTTAACTCATTTATGGGAGAAGGCCTTTGGTTTGTGTTCTACCTTTAACATCAGATTCGAAAATTCTCTTTTATACGGTCAAAAAATTAAAGTAGCTTTTTAAACCTTGAACTTTCTTTTCAATTTATGTTCCTCCATGACTGTGCTCGTAGCAAGACAACCCAACATTGAACCCAACCTATCGGATCAAACCAGCATCACTTTGAACCTTTTTGACACCATACTTAAAACCACCATCACCCGAGTAGAACTCGAACGTTCATGGGCCACAATTGAACGGGATATAAGCATCCAGGAATGTTGTGAAGCGAGACAAGGAAAACTTAGAAATCATCCTTAGCCTCCTTTACCAAAGTTTGTTTCTTCCCCTTTTTATCTTTTACTCACTTTTGGATTCCTAGACCCTATACTTTCTAGCCTTAAGTACAAACTCTAGAACAAAATCTTTCTGGCGTCGTTGCTAGGGACCAAAGTTACGAAACCTTTTCCCTGGGAGAATGACATTTTTGCAAGTTTCTACCCTTTGATAGTGAACAAAGAGTGAACACCTTCTAAAGGATATATATATTTTTTATCATTCACTTGGCGAATCCACGTTTAAGTAAGCTGGCATCCGGTCGAAGGAACACCAAACAAAACTCGGATGGTAAACAGACCACACTCGTTTCTGATCCCGAAAAGATACTGAAAATAAGAGGTTCCCTTAAGCCAACCATTGCAGTCTACCAGCTTAGGTACACACAACCCTAGGCTAAAATTCCTTTTGAACCTCTAACTTCACATGAATCCCCCTCAAAAACCCTCAACCCAACTTTATCTCTCCTTGAAATTAAAAATTAAATTCATTCGACAACTTCTGATGTACATGAAGGTGAAAATCCCTCAATAAATTTAACAACGATCGATATCCTGCCAACTCTTTAGTTATATTTCCTGGCCTCACCGAGTCTCAAAGAGTTTACCATATACTCAGATTCTACGCTCGCAGGTTCCCCTAATTACATCTCTTTCAAATCCAAGGAACCAATTCCTCGTATCCCTTTTCACTCTTCTTCAGTTTTCTCGTCTCTCGAAGAAGCTAAAGATTCCCTTTTAGTGTTCCAGAACCCTCTGTATAACACACTATTTTCCTATCCAATAGTATCGATGGCAATTGTCAGAGGGGGAGGTGGAGGGGTTTTAGGAGGAGGGAGTGGAGGGGCTCCAAGAGGAGGAAGGGGGGGGCAAGGGACACCGCTTCCTCCCAGATGTTTTGCAAAAGTAGCTGCCAGATATGAACCTCTGGTCCTGCCTGTCCCTCTTCATGACCTTCCTGAAAAATACATGAAAAACTTACCTAAATTTATAGGGGAAGGAGACCTAACCATGGCTGAACATATAAATTTCTTTGATCAATTCGCAGATATCCTAGTTCTCGAACACGAAGATGTATATTTGAGGTTATTTGTTCAAACTTTCGAAGGATAGGTACAAGCCTGGTTTCGAATTCTACCTGCAGGTTCGATATTATCCTATGATGCCCTATAAGACTCTTTTCATTTACAATGGGGCGAAAGAAAAGACCATTTGTACTATTTGACTGAGTTCGGGTCTTTAAAGAAACACAATTTGGAAACTGTTATGGAATTC
The DNA here is from genome assembly GCA_009831015.1 of Picea engelmannii. Taxonomy (NCBI): domain Eukaryota; kingdom Viridiplantae; phylum Streptophyta; class Pinopsida; order Pinales; family Pinaceae; genus Picea; species Picea engelmannii. Next base: position 107,352 of record ML788601.1, read on the forward strand.
ATTCAAAGGTTTAACAAGTTATATAATAAAATCCCAGTCGAGGTTAAACCATCCCAAGATGCAACCAAGGTAACCTTTGCAGGAGCCTTTGAACTCGATTTCACACTTATGTTAAGAGAAAGGAGAGGAGCTACCCTTACCCTAATGCAAGACAATGTCGTAGAGGTCAAATCTAACATGATGGCTTCGAGTGAATTAAAAACAAAAGTAGAAATGGGAAACCGAGAAACCAAATGTTTTAGGGAACAAGTGGGACCCTCAGGGCCTAGTAGATCCTCAGATGATAAAATGGATGATATGGCTAGGATAATTAAAGAGCTATCAAATAAAATTTCCAGAATGGAGCTAGATCAATCCAAGGTAGATCCTTTCGTCAAGAGGGAATTCAAAAGAAACCCCAACCCACAAAATCAACAAAGACAGATTAAAAATCAAGACCAGAAAATTCAAACTCCTTTAAAAAATGAAAATTTTATAGGAGGAATGACTTGCAAGATTTCAAGAATCTGGAAGAAGACGTAAACAATTTGGGTGACAATTTCACACAGCCTCATTTAACTAAAGAATATTATGAGAAGTCCTTGAACACAAAGCAATCGTCAAATAAAGATAACGACATAAACAACACTGATGTTTCTGTCTATTAAGAAATGACCGCTTCAATAATGGCTAAGGTCCAACATAAGTACAACCTAAGGCCTAAAAACAAACCTATGTCGACTCCTCAACCCAAGAAAATTCTTCCTATAGGTGAAATATATGATTCTGCCCCAAAAGAGACCAAGATACCTAATAGAAAAATAAAAGAGGTAGATTTGCAGAATCCCAGAGTAAAGGAGGCTGAGACCCAAGAAAAAAAAACTAAGACAGCTGAAACACATAAATCGGTAAATAAACTCATGGAAAATAAATCAGCACAAACAAAAAAGTTAGAAAATAAGGAGTCCTAGGTTTCAACCAAAGAAACGAACAAAAGTGGGGGAGGTTTCAGCCTCGAAAATGAGATAAATAAGATCAAAATACCAATCCCTTTGGTCGAGTTAGCAAAGAATCCCGTGTATCAAAAGAAGATAACCAAAATGATAGGTTTTTCGGATCTAGAAAGTCACTCTAATGTGATAAACATGGAAGATGATAATCCTAACATCACTTTTGGTCCACATTTCAAGGGTGCCAGAGACACCGTCACCCTCTTCTATATTACCCTGAATGTGCATGATCGACTACTGCATAACCGCATGCTAGACTCTGGAGCCTCACATAATGTGATGCCCAAGTCTATTATGGACAAACTAGGCCTTGAGATCACCAGGTCTTATGGATATCTTTACTCTTTTGATTTAAAAAGAGTTAAGTGCATGGGTATGATAAAAGATTTAGTAGTCACTCTTGCACAGGTTCCAGTGAAAAGCGTAATGATGGATGTAGTTATCGCCGATATACCTTTGAAGTATGGCTTGCTACTATCTAGGTCATGGGGAGACAAACTTCGGGGGTCTCTTCAACTAGACATGACCTATGCCATGATTCCTGTGTTTGGTGGACAATTTACTCAGCTATACAGGGAAATGAGGTTAGCATACACAGTGAGGGGCCCACAGAATCCTAACAATTATCCTGTTTATGTTGCCGATCAAGATCTAGTGAATTGTATTTTGTCTTTTGATGATGGTGTAAATGGTTGTACAGAAGAAAATTACATAGATGGAAATGAATCAGGAAAGATAGACAAAAATATGTATAGCACTGGACTTTGGAAAATGTTTTTTGATAGTGCGTTGTCATATGAAGGAGCAGGTGCAGGAGTACTATTTGTAGCACCTGAAAATGAATTTGTTATTCCTTTCTCTTACAGGCTTCAGTGGGATATAGACTACATCAATAATGTATGTGATTATGAGGCTCTATTCTTAGGGTTGGAAGCTTCCAGGAAGCTGAACATAAAGAACGTGGAAGTATATAGAGACACAGAGTTGACTGTGAAATAGATAAATCGGAAATACTAGGCCAAACACCCAAAATTGAGATCTTACAGGAATTGCACCTGGGATTTAATAGAAAATTTATTCTCGTCGGTAAATGTTCATTTCATCCCGCGCACTGAAAACCTGCAAGCCGATTCATTAGCCAAAGCAGCCTCAATGTTTTCCCCCACTACAACTTTCAACCTAAGGTACCACATAGAGGTGAGGAACAAACCTTCCATACCAAACAACATCCAACATTGGGAAGTGTTTGAGGATGATGAAAAAATCAGGAAGTTCCTTGGAATGGTGGACGACTTCGTCGAAACTCACATTGACCAAGAAAACCAAAACGACCACACATGGATCATGCAAGAGGGAGAGGATGCTCGGGGGTTCTAGGAAAAGATCGCTAATCATCGCATGTTGGTTTTAAAGAACAATCAAATTCCAAAGGGACTAATCCCTCTAGAGAGATCGTTCAACCAAAATGATATGCCCTTAAAATCTACTTTGCAACCCCAACTAGAAGAGGTTGAAGACTATGACAAAGGGACCAAAGAGGAATCTAGGATAGCAAAAATATCAAAGTATCTCCCTCCTGAGACAAAAAGTAAATATGTTGATCTACTCGAGCAGTATAAAGATGTTTTCTCTTGGTCGTATGAAGAGCTGAGAACCTATGACACCGCTGTGATTGAACACAAGATACCCCTAAAGCCTGGTGTCAAACCTTTTAGACAAAAACTCAGACAAATCAATCCTATTTTATTTCCCGTGGTTGAAAGGGAAGTCAAAAATCTCCTAGACGCAAAAATAATTGTACCACTGAGATACTTCGACTGGGTAGAAAACCTGGTCCCAGTTAGAAAGAAAAGTGGGGAGATCGGACTGTGTGTTGATTTTAGAAATCTAAATAAGTCCTCCCTCAAAGATAATTACCCTCTACCCAAAATGGATCACATTTTAGAAAAAGTAGTTGGGGAAAATAGGATGTTGATGATCGACGGGTTTTCTAAGTACAATCAAATTGCTGTCAACGAGCATGATAAAGAAAAAACAACCTTCACCACCCCTTGGGGCACATTTATGTATGACAAGATGCCTTTTGGTTTAATGAATGCAGGTGCTACTTTCCAACGTGCTATGGATATCACTTTCAACGACAAAAGGGACAAATTCATGATTATCTATCTTGATGATCTCACCATTTTTTTTAAATATGATGAAGATCATTTGATACATCTCAAGCAGACATCTGAGAAATGCCGCAGGTTTGGTTTGTCCTTAAACCCCCAAAAGTCTCACTTTGCTATGCAAGAAAGTAAACTCTTGGGCCATATTGTGTCTTGAGATGGAATTAAAATTGATCCTAAGAGAGTTGAAGCTATAGACACCATAAATATCCCTAGGAATGTAAAAGTGATTCAGTCATTCTTAGGAAAAATAATTTTTTTGAGGAGATTTATCCCAAACTTTGTTGAAATCGTGAAGTTGATCATAGATATGCTAAAGAAGAACAACGAAGTGAAATGGATAGCAGAAGCCAAAGCATTGTTTGCATGCATCAAGAAGGTTATAAGTGAGGCACCCATACTGGCAAGCCCTGATTATCTAAAATCTTTTATGATTTTCTCTTTTGCCTCCGAACGCACACTTGCCGCAGTACTCCTCCATAAAAATGAAGAAGGTTTCGAGAAACCAATAGCCTTTTTTAGTAAAAGTCTTAGAGATGCTGAAATCATATACAATATAATGGAAAAGAAAGCATATGCTATGGTGAAGGCGTTAAAGGATTTCATAACCTACATGTTACATTCCAAGGTAATTGCATACGTACCCACCAGTTCTGTAAAAGACATTTTGGTTCAGTTCGACAGTGATGGGAAAAGAGGACGGTGGCTTGCTAAAATTAAAGAATATGATCTGGAGATAAAACCAACGAGACTAGTAAAAGGACAAGGTTTGGCTAAGCTCTTAGCTGAATAAAATTTTAGAGCCCTCGAAATAAATGGCCTACAGGGATGCGAAGAGTGTATGGACTTGAACGAGCTCGATGAACAAATAACTGCAATCAGAATTGAAGAGAAGTTTACATCATCATATTAGTATAAAGACATAGTGTTCTACCTGCTGACCTTGAAATGCCCAAGTAACTTATCCCCATCTAAATCCAGGACACTAAAGCTACATGGGGTGAAGTACTGTATATCCAAAAGCTATTTGTATTGGAAAGACCCACTAGGCTTCCTATTGGTTTTCTTAGTTGAATCAGAAACTGAGAAGGTCATAAATGAATTTCACGAAGGAGTGTGTGGAGGACATCATGATTGGAGAGCAATGACTTATAAGATCCTAAGGGTAGGATATTACTTGCCCAAACTATTCTCAGATGTCAATGCCAAAGTCAGGGCCTGTGACCCTTGCCAATTGTTCGTATGCAAGCACAAACTCCCAGCGCTACCGTAGGTTCCGGTCAAGACGAAAGCCCCTTTTCAACAATGGGAACTAGATTTTATAGGAGAAATTAACCCTCATTCTAGTGCTCAACATAAATGGATCCTGACTGCTACATATTACTTCACCAAATGGGTGGAAGTTATTCCAACTAGAAAGGCAACAAATTCAGTGGTAATGGATTTCCTAGAAGAGAACATTTTGTCTAGATTCGGCTACCCCCGAAAGATAGTCAAAGATAATGCCGAGGCATTTAAATCTATGGCTATGGTCAGCTTTTGCCAAAAGTACAATATCGTTCTCAGTCAATCCATGAAATATTAACCCCAAGGAAATGAGCTAGATGATTCTTCAAACAAGAGTCTAATCGCTATAATTAAGAAAGTGTTGAGCGAAAACAAAAAATCTTGGCATGTGCATTTGAAATACGCTTTGTGGACGAATCGGATAGGTACGAAAAAATCTATCATCACTTCTCCTTTCCAAATGGTATATGGGACCGACGTAGTATTACCTATAAATCTAGCGCTTCCCATAATGAAACTTTGGCAAGATGAGAAAGAAGAACCAAATCATGTCACAAGAAGAATAAACCAGCTGATTGAAATTCAACAGCACAGGGCCGAAGTGGATGAAAGGCTGCAGAAATACCAGGACAACATGAAAGTGTTATTCAATCGTAAGGCTCAGGACAAAGAATTTCTCCCCAACGATTTGGTTTTGAAATGGTATGCTAGGAAGGAAGACTCGAAAAAACATGGTAAATTTGATCATATCTGGTGCATACTGTTCAAAGTCATATCTCGTGAAGGAAAAAATTTGTTTCTATTAGAGAATTTGGATGGTAAAATCCTCAACACCCCTGTCAACGGGCATTATTTAAAGCACTATATGCAATAAATGGTTTCCAAAATTTCCACTATATATACCGGTTTGTGTTTTCTTTTTATTTCATAATTTTTCTTTGGTAAGTCTACTTTCATCACAAATAAAATAGGTCAGTGTTTTTCTAGAAGTAGGGATACGAAATTTTCAACGCATTCAATTCCTTTATAGCCCTGATACTCTTCTTGTTGTTCCCTTACAGGATCTCGGCTTGCATCCCAAATGAGAGAAAGGAATAAATAGATGGTCATATATCGGAGAATCAATTCGGGGAGAACATGTGATAGAAATTTTTTTCCGTTATTTTAGAAGAGAACGAAGTGGTAAGGAAAAGGTACAAGTTCGAGAGATGTCTTTTTTTCAAATGAGTGTCGCTAATGTGCCATGACAGTTTCATAAGTATGTTGTTTTCACTTGATATGTCATTAAAAGAATGACTTCTTACTCTGGGTCCTAAAAGTTTCACCTAGATAAAGATAAGAAGTAATTAAAATAAGCAGAGGCAGTAAAGTGTCTCCGAGAAAGGGTTCCAAGAGTCGGGTTTAATCCATGGCCTCTATATTTCAAAGTCTAGATCTTTCTCCATCGCCTTTTTTCTATCCTCATATTTACCTTCTTAAAAAACCAGTCACCTTTATGTGGTTCCCACAGAGGGAGAAGAGGTTATGTTTTAGCTTTGGAAGATGGAAAATAGGTCTTAGAAAGTAAGCCAGCCCTCATAACTCCTCAGTATCCTACCAAATAAAGTTATGCGTAGGTTGATCCCGACTCTTCTAGGTTTTTTAACAGTTTTTGAAGGATTGAGGCTTGCTCGAAGGAAGACCCCTAGAAGTAATTTTTCCCATTTTCCCTACAGGCTAAGGTGTTTTGAAAGTTAAGAGAAGGTTGGTCTCGAGGAATCAAAGCAAGTTGAAAGACCTCCACTGCGAATATTACACAGATATCATACCTGGTATGCCTTATACAAACTGATTTCCCCCACTTCGTGCTTTAAAAAGTAAAATATAAGACAGATGGTGAAAGGAAATTCACATTTGATTGCCCCCATCTAGTCCAAGGAGACGATGAAAGGAAATTCATAAATGATTGCCCTCGTCTTATCATTTAAATGTATAATTATGATTCGATGTGGTGAAAGGAAATTCAGTAAAAAGGGCCAGACAACTTCACCGGGGTATTGAACAGGCTCGCTGGCAGTGAAACAATATCTGAGATATCTATAAGGCTATCATACATAAATTTCACTCTACTCTGGAAACCAACCATTTCAAAATCGGATCTACATCACAAGTTTAGACAGGACCCCCTGATTAAAAGCATGGAATTTACTTTGTTTGATGCAAGCCAAAATCCACAAGATCTGTTGAATTTCCTAGGACTATTTTGATTATCTTAAAGTAGACCTAAATTTAGTATCGAGAAGGAGAAAGTCATCAAAAGGGATACAGCTGAGTTTAGAACGCAATTGAATTTTGAAAATCTTTTTAGAAGTAAAGATGAAATCTATTTTTTCCCTCTGTATCCCCTTCCTAAAACAAGTTTCGTAGAAATAAACCAATGACTCTATTTACCCAATATAGGCACGTGGTCTACTATTCTTCCTGTCCCGCAGGAAGATGAGATCCCTAGTTCGAGCCTATGTTGGAGCCGCCTTTTCCAAGTGATTGAAAATATATTTCTTACAATCAAAAGTTGTTTTTCAGGTTGCCTTTTACTTTATGATCTTTACCCACTGAAAGCCTCAGTACCCCGACATGCGAAACGACGATGGTCGTTATAGTCCTAAATCACCATTACTTAACCGTTAAGTAATTTTATCACTTTTATTACCTCATGCTATTGCGCTTCGGGAGTTACAAGGAACATGGTTTCCAAACTCCGATATGCGAAGTCATGAAACGGTTTTAAAATTTTACCCAGGTTAGTGTCAGGAGTAAGTCACATTAAACCCTAGTTAAACATTGTCGGGGTTTTTCGACTCGGCGATCACTCTCCCAAAAGACCATACTTTCATAGCTCCAAGTCACGAAGTCACGATATTTATTAATTAAGCATGGGTTAATCAAGAACTTAAGTTAGATCACAATTTTTTAACTAAATCGCATCATCGCGATTTTGGGTTTTGGGGGGCTCAAAGGGTAGGAGTGAAATCTTCCGATATGGTGAACGCCGAAAAAGGGGGATTAAAGACTAAAACAAACTTAATTAAAGGAGATAGGCTGGATTAATCGATACATCAATGCAAACTTTAACACACACTATCTACGGAGTAAATTGAAATGCTTTTTTTGCGCTGATTCGTGTTATGACTCATCAAACAATTATTGCATTTTTTTTAACTACGGTGAGGTGACAAATAGTAGGATATCACTTTTACCACTAAATATTTCTTTAAGAGACTTGACCATTCTGTTCGTAAGGACACCAGGGGTTTAAATGACTAAGATAAAGAGTTTTTTCCTTCGTTTTTTCAGTTATCATTTCTATTTACGCACAGAGCCATTTTACCAGGTTAACTGTTGTTTGTGATTTTCAAATCTGTTCGACAGGTGGTCTAGTTGCAGGTTTCATTCTCATGGCTCCACGAAAAATGCCCAAGTCAGCTGCCAAGATTTGAAGTCAGGGTTCATACATTGTCTCCGATACCTTGCCCCGAAGTATTAATTCTATCAAGACATGGTCATATGTTTCGAACATCCTACAATCTGATTAGATAGATTGTTTGGATGATTCTAGCAATAACGAGAAGGATGATTTATAAACCAAATACAAAATCGTCGCTCAAGAAGAGATGCACAAAATAGTGGCAAGGCCCCAAATTCTTCCCTATTTGGATATGATCAGGTGTGCGCTAGACCATGTGGACATCCCGACCAGGACGATTATCAGCGAACAGAAGGTGATGATTGCTACCTTCTGACCAGAACTTTTGCGAGCAATGTATAAATTGTCACCCATGCCAAACCTTACTCACAATGCCAAATTCCTAGAAGGCTTCAAGAAGAAGGAGTGAGAGTAGTATGCAAAAATTATGTCTGATCTTATCAAAGATTGGGTCTCACACCCCGCGAAATTCAGGGCCGACTCCAATGGGATCTATTCAATCTCTTCTTTGGAGCCACAGTTCAAGTACATAGCCATGATGACCTACAGGTTGTATGGGAAGGAAGACACTACCCATTTCTTCCTCCCATGGGTGCCACTCATTCATACAGTCACTAAGGGTTTCTCTTTTGACTGGGCCAAACTATTGTCTGACAGCCTGACTAGTCAAATTACTAAATATTGAGCACAGAGGGAGAGTAAGAGAGAAACTTCATTCTTTATGTCTTCTTACATCATGGATGCCATTTGTTTCATGACACCCTTCGCACTGATGAACTGGAGCTGGGCTCCATATAGTACAGAGCCTATCCATGTCTACCACTCGAAGTTGTGGGAGGATAAGGCCAAAGAATTCATCTACGATATCTTCAACTGGGTGATGGTGCCACTGCATGTCGCCATTTTTGGCCAGCTGCCTCCCAAGATATCAGATAGCATTGCGACCAGCCTAAGCAGCGTGGAAGATTGGTATCTAGAGGTGGAATTTTCATATATCAGGGTTTTCGGCACCACTATCCCTCCATATGCCCTCCCTCTATTCCTGCCAGATAAGCTATTGTGCCATGAGATCGCTAGACAGACTGTTCTCGGTGGAATAAGCAAAGAACTCAAAGGAGTATAAAAAAAGGTATGGCCACCCTTCCCTATTCGTATTGGTGCATATTCCTTGTTAGAATTTGGCCACGCCAAAGCCTAGGCTATAGCTTTAGAAGAAATGAAGCTCAGAGATATTGAGTTCAAGAAGCATGACCCTAGTAAGGTTGTGAGCAATCATCTGGAAAGTTGCATCCTGAAGAGGTATGAACAGGAGGACTGTTGGAAGATTGGTTGTTGTCATTGATGTCAACCCTAGTCATGGGTTTTGGACCAGAAGATTGATGAAGTTATTTGGACATGAAGGAAAATGAAAATGAAGATACAACACCCATGGATGGATAGTATACATCATTCTCT
>ML788601.1:121169-155044 GCA_009831015.1 Picea engelmannii
TGCATGGTATATTGTGGTGTATTGGTGTAACTCTTATACTATTGTTCATTTCTCATTGAATATAATTGAATGGTTTAATTATAAGTTGAAAAATGTTTTAAATTGTACTTGATACTAATTCACCCCCCTCTTAGTATCAACAAGGACTCCCCACATGATGAAATATTTTGAGGCACGAGGTCCTTCACTGAAGTCCTAAGTAGGATTCAATCCTTGCCACCCGCAGACATGGCTGAATTTTTGAAATTCTAGGAGCGACGACGGAGTTGTCTCCCCCAGATTTTACAGGGTGAAGCCCCAGAGCTTCCAATCACAAAGAAGATGGGAGCCAAAGATGAAAAGGTCTCAAGTCCTAGTGGGGAGAATGACCAAGGGAAAACCAGGGAGACTGGAACCTCAAGGCAAGGGGTTGAAGTTCCCCAGAAGTAGGAAGGAAACCCCGAAAAGGGCATTCCATGCAATTAGGCCCAAATCCAAGCAGAGATACCTTCACAGGGATCGGGTGACTCACTTTCACTCGTGTCAAACAAGCCAGTTACAAAGGTCACCCCGAAACAAACATCCAAGGAAATCAATAGTCTGATTTCTATTGTCACACCCTTGTAGTTCACAAAGGAGAATCCTGACGCGGGATGGATTTTCAATGAAGAACTGACACCTATTTATGTAGAGGAGCTACCTCCTAACGAATTCATCTTTGACAAGAAAAGAAAGGCCATGGTGAGGCAAGGATTATATCAAAAAGAGGGCGTAATGGCTAAAAAATTTAAAATCATGACAGATGGGAAGGCCGCAAAAGAGGGAGAATTTGCAGAGGATATGGATGGGACACTAGGGGCTTATGCTACATCCAATCAGTACTCAGTTGGGACTTTGACGGCCCATTTGAAATGAAAGAACCTCCTGATCAGTAAATTGGAAGCTAAGGTGGCTACTACCGAAGTGAATGTCGGGGACGAGGTGAGCAGGAGCCTTGAGGAAGCCCAAACAACCAACCTGCATGAAATCGAGAAGCTCAGATCTGACCTCAAGCAAGTGCGTCAGTCAGCACAAACTAGCCAAACACAGGTAAGTCAACAGGGGCAGCAGATTATAGAGTTGCAGTCGAAATTGGAGGTGGCCGAGAACCAGGTTTTAGACGTAAAGGTGTTCAGATCGCAGGCTGTTGAAATCTAACATGAGGTACTTACGGCTCAACAAAACTTGCTGGTAAAGGTAATAACCATTCAAAACCATTTACGAATGATAGATCAAATATTAGAAAATATTTCTTCGAGAGAAAGAGAAGTTGAGGTAGCACGGGTCGCTTTCCAAGACATTTTTATAGCTATAACGAAGATAGAGATGGTCAACAGCTGAAAATTATCCATCACAAAACAAACCAGAGGTAATATAATGTTGAAGGTCTGGGAGTAGCACATATCAGAAAGCAAGGGGAGAGTTAATGAAGTAAAGAAATTTTGTGAAGAAATGTTCTCTTTGATAAGTAAAAGTTTTCTAGACCTTGATAAGGAAAGAAGTGTTGGGACACTGGGCAAAATCAATATAGCTAAACATCTGTTGGACATCAAAGGAAACATACATTATCCAGGTCTATATGGCCCAAGTGGATAAATGGATATTACATCCAAGTTTACAATTATGCTCCATCATTTGAAAGGACCAACAATTGGGAAAACATTTACCGCAACTAGCGAAGAGTTGTTACACTCTTGAAGAAAGCGACCAAGCAGAGCCTTCCAGGTTGATAGCCCAGTTGGTGGAGAGGTGCGTCACTTGCACCAACCAAGAGAAAGGGCAGGTTTTTGGTGCCAAATAATGACAGATGTCTGCCTGTTCTATTTTTAGAACCCAGAGAGTAAAGAAAGGGAGGTGCTCTACCCGCAGGAAGGAGGACAAAGACAAAGAAGTGAAATGCATAAATTTCCCATTTTGTAACCGAAAACTTCTGGAACGATTTAAATTTGAATGTTTAGAAGTTTGTATAAATATGCATTTTGAAGTGAGAATGAAGGGTTGGACCTTTCTTGGCCGATTGTAATAAATACTTTTTTTTTTCTTTTGAAAATTAATACAAAGCAATCCGAAGATTCCTGATTCCGTGAAGACTAAGTTATGAATTTTGTTTTCTCTATTATCTTATATTAACTTTCATTTCGCATATATATTTCTGATGAATGCTTAGCTACAATTTAGTACAAATTCTACTGTGGTGACCAACTTTTTAGTCGTCTAATCACTTGCAGGTTTTCCTCTGTATCAGCTATCAGTAGGTACAAGACCTGTAAACCTTTTAGATCTCTATATTTTATGCTTCGTCGGATTACTTTTTGCCTTTTTCTTCTTCTGTTTACAGGGCGAGATTCTCCCTTGATAGGAGCCTCGCATTGTCGACTGCTTAATGTTTTCTCACATTTCATACATGATTCTTTAAAAAGTTAACTTAGTTAGGGGAAAAGGCCTTTGGTTTGTGTTCTACCTTTAACATCGGATTCGAAAATTCTCTTTTATACGGTCAAAAAATTAAAGTAGCTTTTTAAACCTTGAACTTTCTTTTCAATTTATGTTCCTCCATGACTGTGCCTGTAGCAAGACAACCCAACATTGAACCCTACCTATTGGATCAAACTAGCATCACTTTGGACCTTTTTGACACCATACTTAAAACCGCCATCACTTGGGTAGAACTTGAACGTTCATGGGCCACAATTGAATGGGATATAAGCATCCAGGAATGTTTTGAAGTGAGATAGAGACAACTTAGAAATCAGCCTTAGCCTCCTTTCCCGAAGGTTGTTTCTTCCCCTTTTTATCTTTTACTCACTTTTGGATGCCTAGACCCTGTACTTTCTAGACTTAAGTACAGACTCTGGAATAACACCTGATTTATGATAATCTTGGAAGCTTCGTGCACTCTTATCTTCTGTGTGCCCAATTAAATCAAAACTTGTAAGCCCAAGATTAGTGCTTCATACTTGGCGATGTTGTTAGTGCATTCAAACGTGAGCTTGTATTAGCACAACTTTGTGCTTGCTTCAGGGGGGCTTACCCATACACCAACCCTAGCTCCTTCTCTGTTGACTACGCCATCAAAACTCATGTTCCACACCCCATTTTCTGCGTGGTCTTTTAGGTCAACGCATTCTATTGTTTCCCACACAGTTTTCTCGTCAGCTATTATGATGGTTTTTGGTCCTTCCTCTTTGAAACTTAGGTCATTGTAGAATATAGAATAACCCACCTCGGTGTCGATGGCATATATAAGATGATTTTTTGGCTCGGTCTTGCTTCTTAAAATGTATTTCAACAACACTTCTTTATACAAGCTTTTGTCATGGCCACAAATAGGGATGGTGGCATATGACATATCCATGTGCAAAGTGCTCTTCAACTTTGCAGCCCACGAACTTGATAGCAGCTTGCCAAAATTTTGGGGTATGTCTGCGACGACTATGTCCATGACCATGTTCTTAGTAGGGATTTGAGCCGATGACACAACTAGGTCTTTGATAAGGCTAAAACACTTGACTTTCCTCAAATCAAAAGAGAAACGGTCCTTGTATGGCCTGGTTATATCCAAACCCAGTTCATCCATGATCACCTTTGGCATGAGGTTGTGTGAAGCACAGGAATATAGCGTGGAGTTATGCAGGGTCATATCATGGAATTTTAGACTAACGTAGAAAGGAGGGATGTCTTCGGTATCATTTGTCTCTTCAACGTGTAGACCAAAAAGGATAGCGAGGTGATCATCTTGGATATTCAAAGTATCGAGGGTCCCTCCCATTTTCATAATTTTAATGATTTTCTCCTGATACTCACCCTTTATAATGAGTTCGTTGAATGGGACATAGATCTTTATTTTGGCCATCTCATGTTCAAAATTGAAAGGGGAACAAACTTTCTCTACCTCTTTTCCACTCGCCTCCTGGCTTGTCTCCTGAGATTTCTTGGGGACCTCCTCTTTCGACTTAGCCTTCTATGTCACATTCTTGGTCATGTTGTTCGACCTTGGTTGGCTTGTGGAAGGGGTGTCCACCGGAGGCTTCCTTATGGGGCTCATTTGTTCCAACTCGGTACGGACGTATTTGCTCCGAAGGTTGTACTTCTTCTAGAACTGCATGATGGTGTTTTTATATCCTTTCCTAAACTCTTTTGTCTCCCTAGATGATGCATCATCTCTTTAGAGTATCATATCATCATCTGTATCCAACACGAAGTCGTCATTTTTTCTCATATACCAATCATGCTCTCTCTTTGTCAAGAACACGCGTGGGTTTTTGTCATCGCAACAATGCATATGGTCATTGAACGTCTGGTCTAAATCCTTGTCCACGTATTTTTTATGGAATGGAGGTCTCATCTACTGGTCACCTTGATCCATTTTCTCTTTCTGTTCCCTCAGTATGATCTGAGGGATTTGACCCCTTCTGAGGTTTTGATTCCTGGGTTGTGGGTCATTCTGTTCTCAGGCAGCAAGTCTATTTCCCATGGACATTCTCTCCATCAAATTCTCCATGGTATTCATCATCATGTCAATTTTTTCATCTAAGGAACATGACGTCGATGGCTATGCATCTCCCTGGGGTCTCTTTTCACCTCAGTTGAACCTCGGTTTTATTTTTCCCGGCGCCATCATGTTTACTTCGACTTCGACAACATTACTCATTATAACATCTAGACTCATTGATCTTATTTCTCTCAACAACAGGGAGAAATCAGTATCTAAGGAATCAGCATACCACAACTGCACAACATTGGGGAGTGGTTTGACGTCCGTAGGGATTGAGTTGTACACCTTCAGGAAATGGGCTGAGAATTCCTACACTGTCTCTTCTGGTGCTTTCCTCATATTATTGTATTGTGTTAGTAGCTGCAAAGGGTTTTTCTTGTCCCCCCATTTATTTAGGAACGACATCTTGAAAGCAGTGAAGTCCTGAATGCTCGCAGGTGGGAGGGCCTTGAACCATTTTATTACATCTCTCGAAAGGCTCTACGCAAAAAAACCTCATTTTTGTGTCTACATAGTCCACCTCCTCCAAGTCCACGAAAACGTTAAACCAATCTAGGCTCCTCTGGGCGGAAACATTTCCTTCGGCATCATAGAGCCTGATTATATGGCTATAATTATGAGGAAATTCATGTAATTGCGTTTGTAGGATGAGGCAAGAAAATCTGGTGGCCATATCCCTAGGAGGATTACGATTCTGAGGGATATTATTTGATATTAGGGCTTGGAATTTCTTTGGGTCGAAAACAATCTCGTCCAAACTAGTTTCTGACTTAGAGTTGAACAGTGTTTGCTCGAAGAATTTGTCAAACTCAAGGTTGTTGATGCTCTGTGCATCATATTTGGGTAAGGACAAGCTTCTATCCAGGTAGTAGAATGGGTTCGACACTTGCTCTCTGGTCCTGCACATAATCTTCTCAGGGTCATACAGAGGCTCTATGGGGTTTGGGTCAAGATTTTGTCTAGTATAAATCATCTTTGGAGCTAGGGTTCCTTAACTGTGCTACTTGGAGCTATTGGTCTCTTTGGATTAGAGTCTCCAAGGTAAGGGTTTCATCCGATACAGATTTTTTTCTCTTTGTTACCCTCAAGGGTCAAACTGCAACGTTAGTCATTCTCCCAGGGAAAATCTATTCAATTTCATCCTCGACAATGGTGCCAGAATGTAAGTACTCTGTAAATATGTTCGGTTGATAAACAGAGGACAAAGGTAACTTTTTCAACCAAATTTGAGACCCAAAACTAGCCTTTAGGATCTGGAGGGGTCTCTCTTAGGAGGCACGGTCTCCATGCGGGATATGGCTTTGAATGCAGTGGCTAGATTTGACACATTTGATATAATGGGTTCTGGTTATATTGGTGCAAGAAATTAAAACTTGGGCTATGGAGTCGATTTGAGGAAATGACAGAGACAAATGACTCAGTGACTGAACTTGAGAGGACAAGGCTAGGAGACAAATAGTCTTCAGTGTAAAACCGTAATGTGTGGTAGGGAGAAAAACATAGAAAGTAACTCGGAGCACCATTGCGGGTGAATTCAGAGTTAACTCTAGAAGAGAACGTTTTGTCTAAGTGGCAGGAACAAGGGGCGTTGTGCAGCGAATCCACAGGTTATAAATTTCGTTTCAAAGTAGACAAAAAAATATATGAATAAATATGACCGGAAGCACATGCATAAATAAAGAGGAACAATACATCTGACTACTACAACTAGAATCTTTTCATCAAGTTACTGGACATTTGCATTAAATTTTAGTAAAAAACTCAAATTACATACATAGTTTTCGTCTACCAATTTTGCCAACCAACCTAGATTACATCAAAAAGATGAAATATATAAACAAGGGCGTCGCTTGGGCTACCCTTATTTCTAATTGCTAACCCCAAAACTAGGAAAACTGAGTAGCATGCGTTGGAGACTCTTCACATGGTGCTTTCCAAAAATAGACAATAATCACGTCTGTTTACCCATGATTGTTTGCAAATTCTCCATGAGGATCTGATCCTTGGTCAGGTCTCAATATGAAGAAAATATGTGTCAGTGTATCCCTTTGATCAGGTGTCCGAGTGAACAGGTGTCTGTCAGGAACTTACTATCTTCTATAATGGTTTTGATTTCTGTTGCACGCTCATTTGCTGGAAAAATGTGTGCAGCAAGTGGTTGTTTGATTGTCAGGTTCATTATCAAAATGGTAGAGTACTTTGGGGAAACGTTTATGTTGGGCACCAAATCGAGCTATCTTTCTGTCACATTTCCATTACCTTTTTGACCTTTTTACACTTATTTACCTATGTTTACTGTGCTAAAACCGTGAGGTAAATACCCCTACCCTTTCTATTGGAATATTTTATTAATGAAGTAAAGTCACAGAGTTTTACCTATTCAAAACACTAAAATGATGTTTGATTGTAGCTTTTGGAGAACAGGAATCAAGGCCTTAGCATCTCGTGACAGATCTGTTGTTCAACTGTTTTGAGGACAGCAACGACCAAGCCAAAGGTGGCCGAACAGCTAGAGTCATAGATCCTTGAACCATCTTGGGCATTTTTCTAATCTTGTCTATCTGGTACTGGTGCCACTACAACTAATGTATATTTTTAAGGGTACGATTACCATGTTTTGAGGAAAGAGGTTGTTCCCCCTTTTGATGTATAAAAGATAGTTTATTGCTGTAACTGGGGATGTCCACATTGAGATTGTAATAACCTTTTCAGATTTATAAAGAATTACCTATTTTTCTATCTTCATATTTGTTGCAACCAGTGCAACCCTTATCAGAGAGTTGGGCCCACTCTTCTGATAAGGTGCTGCGTCTTCCTCTATGTGTGTTATTTATCAGTTTTAGGATTTTTGTTACAGTGTGTTATTTATTAGTTTTATGATTGTTGTTACAGTGTGTTATTTAGCAGTTTATGCTTACTGTTACAGTATGTTATTTCTTAGCTTATGTTTGCTGTTACAACATATGATTCTTATGAGTACCTTTCAGAAGTTGTAGTTAATCTAGTTGATAGTAATGTTTTGAATCTTAAATTGTAAACCCTTGGCCAGAACGAATTGTACTCTTGCCCCTGGATATAACTTACACATTTCCTTAAAAGGATATGCACCCGGATTGATAAATTAATGTAGGAAAAGGGTGAATAAATTGTTCATACCTGGACACCAACATTTTGGCATCATTGTTGGGGAGGCTAACAAGGTGCAAGACAATGATCCAGACCAACCAGAGGGTCAATCTCTCATCCTAGGGAGAGAACAAGTTTTCTCACTCTGCTTCAAGTCCTGAGCGTAGGTGATCTTTCTGCTTGTTTTTATTTTTTTTCTTTTTCGTTTTTATCAATCTCTTGTCCTGGGGAGGGAGGAGTCTTTTGACGCCCTACTCCAGATCCTGAGTTAATATTTATTTCTTTCAAAACCTTGTGTTTTTATTGAAATTCTAGCTTTTACCCTGGGGAGGGAGGATTCTTTTGATGCCCTGCTTCAGGTTTGAAAGGTATTAGGTCTTTCCTGTGGTGTGTTTTGTTCTTGTCCAGGGGAGGGAAGAGTCCTTTGACGCCCTGCTCCGGGCCCTGAACCTTAGATTCTTTCTTTTTTTTTAGCTGCCTTGCTTTTTCATAAGATATTTTGTCTTGGGGAAGGAATGGTCCTTTGACACCTTACTTCAAGACTAAAACATTGTAGGTTCATTCCAAAACCCCCACTTGTATGAACAAAGAACTGAATAACAGGGGCAGAGGGAAAGCCCTAAAGAAGGGAGGACCAGATTTGGGAAGAAAGACCTTCATCCAGCAGATTATAGAAAAGGCTGAATCAGAAACATCATCTTGCGCAGCTGTGAGACCAAGGGCATGAAGAGTAAAGTTTGAGGGAAAATCAATAGATCAACCAGTACTGTATACAACATTCTTGGGTGACACAATACAATAGGTCCCTCTAGCAGTTGAAGAAACATCTAGTGGCATACCTAAACAAGGAAATCTTATGCTGACAAGAGAGGGGGAAGAGGTTAAAAGAAAAGCCTCGACAGAGGTAGACCACTCTAGCAAGAGAGAGAAGGTTGTAGCAGAGGGATCAAGTCATCAGAACATAGAAGAAGGGGTCGAAGAAGCATTTGCATCACCAAGGGACCTGGAAAGTGTTGTTAAAACAAATTGGATCAAGGGGGTAAGGAAGCCTTAGCCATCTCCTACAGAGTCTGGTGAAATACCCAACGATTATTGGAAGATATTTATGGCTCCCACGACCTCCACTATCGAGTTTCTAATTGGAAACCTGGGAGTTGGTGTGCCCACTAAGCCTATTCCATTAGAAGCCTTACCAAACTTTCATGGGCTTGTTTCAGAAGATTCCGACACATTTTTATTTGAATTTGACATAGTATTCCGAGGGTATGATTTCACGAAAGAAGCCCAAAAGTTAAAAAAATTTCCTTCTACATTAAAAGGGACGACTCTGCGATGGTTCATGGGCCTTAGAGGAAGCACTATTTCCACATGGGATGATATGTGGACAACTTTTCTGGAAAAATACCAGGATTAATGTAATTGGAACATTAAGGAAGAACTTTTCAAGTTCGCACAAAAAGAAGACGAGAGTTTGGAAGGTTGTGTGGAACGATTCAAGTACACCTTACAGAGGTCGGTTCACTCTGACTTGGATAAGGAAATTCTAAAAATTATCCTCCTCCGATCTTTCCGTGAGGATTCAATGGAACTATTGAACATTGTGGGAAAAGGAGACATCTCTAAGGAAAGCTTCAAAGGTATCTGTGAATTATACATTCAATTCTCAAGAGGACTTGCAAGAAACAGACAAGGGATTCGCTCAATAAAAGGGTCTGGCGAAGGTGTTACGAAAGCAGAAATCAGAAACTTGCTAGACAATCTGAGGATTCATATCCTCGGCACCTTGTCAACACAGATGGATATGCTGCAAGTAAAGTAGAAGAAGCTGGAATTGGACAAGACTATGGAAATATTCTGCCCAACGTGTAGAAAAAAGCATCCAGAGAGGGAACGTCCATTAAACTCCATAGAGGAATGTGCAATCTATGATCTAAATCATGCAACAAGCTCATGCCCCTCCCTGCCAGGCCTGAAAGCAGTATTTCAAGGAATGGGGAAAGACATGGAGAAACTGTACCTCATGGGGTCTAGAAAGCCATGGCAACCTCGACCACCAATGGGAAATCAAGTTATGTACTCAGATCCATCTCAGTATTTCAATAATTCTAATATGAATCCTCAGTCCACGCCCTATCCTCCCATGTGGCCACAATACCAGTTTCCACCGTGGTAGCAGTAGAATCCTCAAACCATTTCAAGCTCCTCATGGGCTCCAACTTAGCGAGGATCCCCTCATGGGAAGTTTCCTCAATCGATGCCACAACAACAACTCCAACTGCCCTCTAATGTGCCTCCAAGTAACCAACCTGTCCACCCTCAGCTCCCAATCCAACTTGATCCAAATCCTAATAGCAGGGGAGTTCATCAAACTGACATTCTTAACCTACCTTCATATAACATTTCCACTGCAGAGTTGTATGAAATGAATCTACGATCAGGGTGGACAATTGATTCTCAACCTCCTCCAGTTACCATAGAACAACTCGACAGTGAAGGTAAGGAATCAGAACCAATTAGTAAAGAGCCAAAATAGACTAATAGAAATTAGGCATCTCCTATAAAACAACATCAATTCAAACCACCTTACCCAGAGAGACTAACTTTGAGTAAATCAAGCCCTCAAGCTGAATTTGATTTATTAGGAGAACTGCAAAATTTATTTGTTAAAATTCCCTTGTTACAAGCGATGAAGGATGTGCCAATATATGCAAAGACTCTTAGGGAATACTATTCAAATAAATCTACAAAGAAATCCAAATACCCCCTTACCATTCATGTTATGGGAAAATTATCAGATTTCATGACAGGAAAGTCAATGCCTGATAAGTATGGAGATTTGGAGAACCCAATTCTGACAGTACAGATTAATGGGGTAAAGATTTCGAATGTGCTAGTAGACCTGGGTGCTTCCATCAATGTCATCACCACTGAAACCATGCATACATTAGGTCTTCGTAACTTGAAACATACACCTACAATATTGGAATTGGTAGACTGATCCACAGTCAAACCTGTAGGAAAGTTGGAAGATGTAACAATTTCAGTAGATTCATGGCACTATCCCATAGATTTTCTGGTCTTACAGACATAATCTTCGGTGGGCGTGTTAGAAAAACAGGACCACGGAGCAATAAAATAAAACAAATGAAGAAAAAAAAACGCAGAAGATACACAATACAAGAGAGACACAGATTTACGTGGTTCACCCAATGTGGGCTACGTCCACCAGAGAAATTGCCAGGTCCTTCCTTTATTATTATCCAGCAAATGAAGGGATACAACCTACAACAAAACCCGCTGTAACTTACTCTTCTTTCTCTCACAGTCTCCTCTCTCAGAATACAATATTCACCATCAATCATAGCCGCAATAGATTTCCCTCATAAAAGAGGGTTGCTTTCTAGGGAAAAAACCCTAACATAATCTCTACTGTTAGATATGCAACCTTATAATGAACGGTCCATATTTACAATGAAATTACAATATACATTTACAAGGCAATTTTTCCTTCGGGGGCTTCACCCTCAAACCCCCTCTAGGGTCTCGCTTGCCCCCAGACCCCCCAGCCGGGGGGATAGCTCCCCTAGACCCCACAGAGGAGGTACCCCCCCTCTGCACTCCCCAGCATAGAAGAGTGTACATACTTATGGGTGTAAATACTTCATGGAGTATAAACACAAATGAAATCAATGACCTCTGAATCAGGAAGATAATTAGGCTCCACAACCAACAGGGTGGCCATCCTTTGATCTTGGGTAGACCATGGTTGGCTACTGCAGATGCTTACATTGGGTGTCGATCAGGGCACATGATTGATTCCAATGGGCACAAAATTAAGAACTTAGTGTTATACCCACCTCCAAAACCAAACCCATCCATAAAACCAGTAGGAAGCAAGAAACTTTTACCTGGGAAAAAGTCCGAAACAGAAAATGAGGAATTGAGGCCACTTCTCACTATTGAACAAGCCCTTCAATTGAAAACAGAATCGGAAGATGATGTAATTACCTCTTTTATGGACGACCCTTGCTCCGTTTCTAAAAAAAATCAATAATTTCTAGAATCTATCTTAATTTGTGAGACTCAAGAAATAATTGAAACAACAGAAGGATTAGAGCAACTACCTATTGATGCAACCAGTGAAAGTGTTCCAGTAGAACTAGAACCAGGAAAAACCCTGAATATTAATCCAGCCCTATTAGAACCTCAGAAGAAGCAACTTGTGGATGTCCTTCGGAAACAAAAAGAGGCCTTCACCTAGGATTATACAGATATGAAGGGGATCCCTGCTAATTCATGCACCCATCATATATATATTAAGGAGGATTGTTGTCCTATGAGACAACCTCAGAGAAGGATGAACCCTGCACTAAAAAATATATATCGTGAAAGAATAACTTTAGAAATTATTAGACGTAGGTTTTATTTACCCCATCTCAGATAGCCAATGGGTCTCTCCATTAGTAATGGTCCCTAAGAAAAGTGGTAAATGGTGAATATGCATGGATTATCGAGAATTAAATAAAGCAACGCAGAAAGATCATTTCCCTTTACCATTTATTGATCAAGTTCTGGACACATTGGCTGGCAAAAAGTTTTTTTCCTTCCTAGATGGGTTTAGTGGGTATAACCAGATTCATATAGCTCCTGAAGATCAGGATAAAACCCCTTTCACATGCCCCTAGGGAACATTCGCATACCGGGTCCTTCCTTTTGGCCTATGTAATGCTCCTGCAACGTTCCAGAGGGCAATTTTGGGAATCTTCTCTAATTTGATAGATAATAGTGTAGAAATCTACATGGATGACTTTACTCCATATGGGGATTCATTTCTTGAAGGGTTGAAAAATTTAGAAAAAGTTCTCGAAAGGTGTATACAAGTGCGTGTCTAGTTGAGTACAGAAAAATGTCATATGATGATGGAAGAAGGAATTGTTCTGGGAAATTTTCTCTCAGCTGAAGGAATTCGGATGGACCTAGCAAAGAAAAAGGTAATTCAACATTTCCTAACACCCAAAACTCCCATGCAAGTACTCAGTTTTATTGGTTGTGTTGCCTATTACAGGCGTTTTATAGAAAACTTTTCCAAGGTAGCACATCCACTTTTTCAATTGCTAACAAAAGATTCAAATTTTGTGTGGACAGAGGACTGTGATGTAACTTTTATGAGAATTAAGGAATTTGTCTATAGCCCTCCAATCCTTAGAGGGATAGACTGGGAATTACCTTTCCATATTCATATAGATGCTTCCCAAATAGCGGTCGGTGCAGTATTAGGACAACAAGAGGACAAAATACCATACACAGTTTACTATATTAGTAAGAATTTGGCTCTGGCTGAATTAAACTACACAGTGACTGAGAAAGAATTCCTTGTTGTCATTTACGCCATCAACAAATTCTGGCACTACATTACTGGGTATCCTACCTTTTTGCATACTGATCATGTAGCTATCAGGTATTTAATGAATAAACCTGTTACCCCTGGTCGTATCACAAGATGGATCTTGCTACTACATGAATTTGATATCACGATAGTAGATAAACCAGGGAAGGACAATGTGGTTGCAGATTTCTTATCTAGGATAGAACATGAGGGTAAGGATACACCAATTGAAGATAATTTCCCAGATGAACATCTTTTTGCAGTATCTGCTAACACTCCGTGGTATGTAGATATTTATAATTATCTTTCTTCAGGGAAGGTACCTCGACATCTATCATATAAAGAGCAAAGGAAGATTATTCACCAGAGTACCCGATATTCATGGATGGCAGGATATCTCTTTCATACAGGGGTTGACCAATAGATTCGGCGTTGTGTGGAAAAAGATAATATCTATGAGATATTGAAAGTTGCACATGATGGACCGTATGGAGGAAATTTTGCAGATAAAAGAATAGGGCACAAAGTGCTGCAAATGGGATATTACTGGCCCTCCATCTTTCGTGATGCCCAAGACTATGTCCGAAGGTGTGATAGCTACCAATGGATGTGACAACCTGGGAAAGCAGATGAAATGCCTCTACAACCCCAGATAGTCCTTGAACCATTTGAGAAATGGGCCATTGATTTTTTTGGACCCTTCAACCCACCTTCTCATCAGAAAGCTTACATCCTGGTCTGCACTGATTATGTAACTAAATGGGTGGAAGCCAGAGAGGTCACAAGAGAAACAGAAAAGGTAGTGGCAAACTTTCTTTTTGAAGAAATGTTTTCCTGATACGGTACTCCAAGGGAAATTGTGTCAGATGGAGGATCACAGTTCACATCTCACATGATAGGAAAGTTGATGCAAAAATATGGAGTCAAGCATAGAGTGACAACCCCCTATCACCCCCAGGTGAACGGGCAAGTAGAAAGCACAAACAAGGTATTGGAAAATATCTTGACAAAGACAGTATAAAATCATCACCGGGACTCGACACAGAAACTTCCAAAAGCTTTATGGGCATACAAAACAACATGGAAAAACACAACTAGGTTTTCACCATTTGAATTAGTCTATGGGAAAGTCCCCTTGTTTCCAGTGGAATTTGAGATCAGTACACTAAGGATAGCCATAGAAGTAGGCTTAGACCCTTCAGAAGCATAGAAACACCGACTGGAACAGCTGAATGAGTTAGACGAGATTTGGTTAGTAGCTATCCAGAAGACCACTGTTGTTCAACAACAGAGAATGAAGTGGCATGATAAATTTATCAAAAGTAAGGTGTTTCATGTGAGAGATTGAGAATTACTTTACGATTCCTGATTTAAGGATTTCAAAGGCAAGCTTTACACTTGCTGGATGGGGCCATACCAAGTGGACGAAGTGTTCGAAAATGGAATGGTTAGATTAATTACAATAGATGAGAATCATACCTCGTTCTTAGTAAACGGACACCGTCTAAAACTATACAACTGTCCAACCTCTAGAAATGCCTTTGTCAAACACCTCTCTGACTCATTTGATTTTATGATTGTTGGAATGAAGGACACTCTCACTCTGCCTTAAAAAAAAGAATAAAAAAAATAAATAATAATAATAATAATATATATATATAAAATAATAAAAAATAAATAAAAAAATAAAAATAAATTTTTACTTGTTTGCATTATTGTAGAGATAACAAATGAATATGACCAGGAGAAATGTAACACTCAGCACCGCTACTCCACCAGTATTGCTATAAAGACATTGTTGTTACTCCACTGGTGTACACTGATTACTTCACGAAGTGTTGTTACTCCACAACTGTCGTTACTCCACAACTATCGTTACTCTGTCGGTGTTGTTACTCTACAACTGTCGTTACTCCATAGGTGTCGTTACTCTGCAACTACTGTACTCTGCAACTGTCGTTACTCCGTCGGTGTTGTTACTCCGCAACTGCTGCTACTTCATCATCACCGTTCTTCTGTCGTTGTTGCTACTCATTGTTGCTATTACTCCTTACTGTCGTCACATCCTGTTGCCATTACTCCGTTAGACCTTTTGCTGCCACTCCACCATAAGGTAGGCCTTAGGTACATCTCTGTTGACTTTTATGGATTTAATTAAAATATTCCAAAAAGACATCATAACGTGCTGTGGACGGGCATAATTAAGTTGGGGGGGGGGGAACCATCATAACAAATGATGACATACCATGAAAAACATTTATGACACACGATCCCCATCAAAAAAATCTAATGATTTTGATATTCTGTAATCATAACTCGATATGTCAAATGCGTACTCGTACGCGTAGAATCATAATTGGTCACCTCCCCAACATGTTGCATTAAATTTCTGACAATACCACCACAATATATCATCATTTCCAAGCATACCAGCGTTGTTTCATCCGCCGCCCCCAAAAGTGATATGAAATTATTTCAGTTGCCAACGGTTTTGGAGCCCTATCATTTTCCCCTACCAGCTAACTGCATTCGTCATGCTGACTCCGCCTCTGCAGCAATGGGTGGACGATCTGTGCGACATGAACTTGAAGATACAGCGAGAGTTCGGAATAGTCAGGATGTATGGTAGGTATTTGAGAATGCGGGCTGAAATGTCTACTTTGACAGATTGAAAGGGTCGAACAAAGAAATCGTGATGGAATTCGCACTCAACTTGAGAGAAGGAAGCTCTCGGGTCTACGGAATTGAAATTCCTGTGATAGAGGAAGCCATCGCATAAGTCAGTGGACTCCCTCAAAATGGATAGCGATGGTTTTCGAGAAGGTCTGTCCTTCTAGAGTTTCCATCTAAGCCTTTTTACAGGCAGGAGAAAGCATTTTGCAGAAGGGTCGAGGATATGACCAAAATTCACTGCCGCATCCATGGAAGGAGGTAGCAGAATTCATCATGAGATATATGACTTGTGAAGGAAGATACTCCACCATATTCAAATACCATCTTATAATACTAACTCACTTGCGATTTCCCCAAGTAGAGGCTTTCTCACTAAATATGCCTTATTTCTTATTGAGAAGCCTTCACCTAATGGCACATTCAGCTCAGGAGTCACGACAGGTATTGGCGACCATCACCCACCATGGGTTGGTTCAGTTGTTAGTAATGAATGCCATCAGACAAATCCCAATTCCATGGGAACTGTTTCGGGACTCCACAGAGGAAGAAGTAGCAGTTGTTTTGGCTGCTAAGGAAGATGAACTAGAAGTCGCGGAGGAAGAAAATGCAAGTGAAGATCACTATGTTAATTAGGAGGAACCAGAATATATGGAAATGGATGTTGAAGCATTCGAAGAAGAGGCTACTCATCAAGAGAAAGACGAAAACATGGAATCAATGGAATATGTGGAAGTTGACACAGAAAGGCCCACTAGTACCACGACCAAGGCTGCCCCACAAGAACCAGTCTCGCCTGTGGAATTAGCAGAACAATGTGATAGCATGAAAACCACAGAAGTAGGGTCACAATAGATAGGAGTAGGTGAATTGATCGATATTTCAACCGAGGGTACCCCACAAGAACCTCCTGTCACCATGGAATCGATGGAGGGGGATAACCAAAATGAAGAAGAGGTCATGACCAACCCAACCATAGAGCCCATGGAAGAAGTTCTAGGAGAACTAGGGCATGAGGTTGGCACTGAACCACAAGAACCAGAGTCGACCTCAGAACTGAATATTGAAGATCCCTGCCAGTTCTCCTTTTTCTCATTTATTCCAAAAGAAGCAAGGTGAACTCATTCCCTTCATCATTCATAAGAAGATCCTGTCATTCCTCCATTTTTATCACAAAATCCACAACTGTGTGAGGTGGAAGATACTCAAACAGATACACTAGCAGGAAATCATCTCGCAGGGACACCACCAGTCGTGGTGAGCCTGCAACAAGAGGAATTAGTTGTAGGTGAAGAGGAGGGACCAAGCGAAGTGGTCCCAACGAATGAGCCAATGGAAGAACCAGGCGAGAGGGTCATAAGACTCCCAACCAAAAAAAAACATCAGCTGCAATTGAAGGAGACAACGTGGCTTAATATGGAGGTCAGCAAACTAAGGAAATAGGTACACAAATTGCAGGAGAGGATGAAGAAATACAAGTAGAAAGCTAGTAATCCCAAGACCATAGGAGTAGAAACAGAAACTCAAACAGACCAGGCAGCCATAACCTCTGCTTCTACTCAAACAGACCCGATCGAGCGATTGTTTGAAGACCGTGAGCATTCCTTAACAGTCAAAGTGCAGACTTGGAAAGCTACTGTGACTCAGTATAAAAATGAAATCAGAAGAACACAGAAGCAAACCTCCACAATTGTTTTTGAATATGTGGAGCGTATAGACATCATGAGATTAAGGCATGCGAAGCAGCAGCTCAAGATGGAGCAGCTGGAAAAGCAAGTGACAGAACTGAAAATGGATAAAGAGAAGATGTTTAGTTTGGTGCAAGAGGTGATGGCATGTTGTCCCCCTGCTTCTAGTTATTCTTTGTTTTTGCATGAACATTTTCTTCTATTCTGCATGGAGAGCATAAAAAATGAGATTAGTTATAAGATAGAAAATGGTGTACAATTCCTCCGAATAATGAGGCACCACGACGTGCCAACTTAGCATTTGATGTGTGAATTTTACCTACATGGATATCTACTGTTCTTGGATAGAGATTTCAATCTGGTCCCATATGTGGGAGACATTCATTTAAGGGCCCTCACCTCTTACACTTTCAACCAGATCAGCTTGCAAAAGGCTTTTAACACATTTGAATCTAATCAGGTTACAAAGTCATTTATGGTAAGAGGAGAACCTGAAAGGGAAGTCACCATGTTCAATAAACACAACACCTTTTTGGGAATTGAGGCAAATAGAGATAGAATGTTGAGAACACAAAATTGGTGCCTTGATCTTTGCGTTAAGCAAATAGTCACATTTCATGAAGAAGCCCTTGATTGCTGTCAGAAAAGGTGGATGATGACACCTACAGCTGTCCAGAACATGGAACCTTTTGGGGCACCAAATTTTGCACGGGTGCTCCCCAGAGTGCCCAGATATGTGGCATGTGTTCGAAAAAGCAGGATTTGATGGATGGGACTCCAGTTTCAGTTTCCCACTATTTGGTTTCCAGTAGAAGATTACACTCCAGCATATATTGTCCCGGAATATTGGTGGGAAGATGTCCACCTCTCAGATGGTTTTAAAGTTCTAGGAACATAGATGGCCGAAGAATATGATCTCGCCCATTTTCAGGAAGCCCACAGTCAGTGAAACCCATACCTGCGGAAGTGGCGAACTGCATGAGGGCATGCAAAAGGCTAGTTGGGGGGAGATGTTGGGCACCAAATCGAGCTATCTTTCTGTCACATTTCCATTACCTTTTTGACCTTTTTACACTTATTTACCTATGTTTACTATGCTAAAACCATGAGGTAAATACCCCTACCCTGTCTATTGGAATATTTTATTAATGAAGTGAAGTCACAGAGTTTTACCTATTCTCAACACTAAAACGATGTTTGACCACAACTTTTGGAGAAAAGGAATCAAGGCCTTAGCATCCCGCGACAAATCTGTTGTTTAGCTGTTTTGAGGACAACAACAACCAAGCCAAAGGTGGCCACATAGCTGGAGTCATAGATCCTTGAACCATCTTGGGAATTTTGTTGATCTTGTCTATCTGGTACTGGTGCCGCTCTAACTAATGTACATTTTTAAGGGTACGGTTACCATGTTTTGAGGAAAGAGGTTGTTCCCCCTTTTGATGTATAAAAGACAGTTTATTCTTGTAACTGGGGATGTCCCCATTGAGATTGTAATAACCTTTTCAGATTTATAAAGCATTACCTATTTTGTTGTCTTCATCTTTGTTGTAACCAGTGTAACCCTGATCAGAGAGTTGGGCCCACTCTTATGATCAAGAGTTGCGTCTTCCTGTGTGTGTGTTATTTTTCAGTTTTAGGATTGTTGTTACAGTGTGTTATATATTAGTTTTATGATTGTTTTTACAGTGTGTTATTTAGCATTTTATGCTTGCTGTTACAGTACGTTATTTCTTAGCTTATGCTTTCTGTTACAACGTATGATTCTTATGAGTACCTTTCAGAAGTTGTAGTTAATCTAGTTGACAGTAATGTTTTGAATCTTAAATTGTAAACCCTTGGCCAGAACGAATTGTACTCTTTCCCATACATATACCTTGCATGTTGCCTTGAAAGGATACGCACCTGGATTGATAAATTAATGTAGGAAAAGGGTGAATAAATTGTTCATACCTAGACACCAATAGTTTCCTTCAAAACTACTAATATTTTTCTTATGTGTGTAGATGCAGAGACGAGCACCAACTAGACTCATTTTTTTTGTGCGCTGGTGAGATCCACGCGGGCTTCCTTCTCGGTCGCTTCACATTCTCTGGAATACTTTGTATTCCTTTCTTCCATCAATCTATGTGCTTCTCGTAGCTGTACAATGGTGTCTTGCGCCTCTCTGAGCTATCTTTTTAGCCATGCCACGTTCCCTTCGTGACCCTGCGTTGTTGACGCTTCCATAGTCTTTTTGTCTAGTTGCTACCTCAACTCCATGTTTTCTTGATAGAGTTCAACGATAGCTAGCTTTTCCTTATTTAATTGCTGAGATAGATCTTGATCATTCACTCCTATGATATCCACTTTCCTTGTTCTTCACTTGCCTTCGTGGCTTGATCCTCCTACAGGATCTAGCTAGATGGCACGCATGAGTAGTTCTTCAACCACCGATCTGGCACGTAGCTCTTTTGAAAAATGCACTTCCATAGCTTCCTTGTTTTTCCTTGGCCTGCCCCTCCTCCAAGTCATTTCCTGCTGAGGAAACAAGGCTTCTACTTTCTTCCCTTTCTACGAAAATCCCTCCGCTTCAAGTTCCGCGTGGTTTGATCTAGTCTTATCTACAGGTAAAGGAATAAATCCTTTCACATCTTTGGGAATGTTTGTTGCAGGTGAGAACGAATCCTATTCATTTTGGGGCTTGGAACTTGCAACTATGCTGCTCCACGCACCCTTTTTTATAACCCTAATTTGCACCAAACATACTTACCTCACATCAGGCCATCCCATATGCCTTCTTTGCCAATCCAGCACTGAACAACTCTGGTTAAAAAACCCTCTTTATAAAGGCCCATGCACTCTGCTCCATTACTGCAAGCATGTACATGCTAGCTGCTCCAAAATAGCCTGTGTGTACCTACAAAAGCATGAAAAAAGGAAATTTGTTGATGGAACAAACAACTTTGGGAAAGTTATCTAAACCTTTCGGCCATGCATGGTTGGTCATTTGACCAAATACCTAGCTCCTTCTAGCCTATAAAAGAAGGGGTAAGGGTCCCATTTGAAAGGAGGAAAATCATAGTAAAGAGACTATACCCAATTGAGAATTCCCCTTGTCCCAACCTTAGCCATCCTTGTGCAAAGAGAAGTATAGAGAAAAGTAGTTGGAGGATAATTGAAGAGGAGCCCAGGACCAGGTTCGTGGAGCAATGCCTGGAT
This sequence comes from Picea engelmannii, assembly GCA_009831015.1. NCBI lineage: Eukaryota > Viridiplantae > Streptophyta > Pinopsida > Pinales > Pinaceae > Picea > Picea engelmannii. The sequence goes on from ML788601.1 coordinate 141,754, forward strand.
TCATCATTGTAAGTTTCTTTAGTGAAGTTAATAATAAAGAAGTACATTTCCCATCCCACCATATGAGGTTTTCATTGTTTATCGCGTACTTGTTAATTAAATCTCTAACCCATTAATCTGTAGATCAAATGCATGTGGAGTCCTTTGTTTGTATTTTGTGAATGCAGGTTAGCCTTGGGAGGAGAGTTACAGTCAAAGAGTGACCAAGCGTGAAGAGGGATCGATAGCAAATGCTCGAAATAAGGTATGTTCACTTGATCTTCTTAACTACGTATTTGCTTAAGAATAATGGGGATTAGGTCCGGGATGACGATAAAAAGTAGGAATCTTTAGGTCTTTTATACATGCATGATAAAACCCTAAGTGATAGTCCATAGAGGGATTTCCAAACACAACAGAATTGGCGACCATACTGGGGAATTCTAGGGTTTCTGGGAACATTTTTTCTTGGGTATTTTAAAAAAATGGTTTCATTCCTTGTTTTTAAAGTTTCAGCAAAAGTCTGAGCTAGCAGAGATTCTGGACTTCCATACCAATTATCTCTGTTTCTTTGCTTGACTGCATTTTTTTTTTCTTTGAGACCCACAGAGGTACACACGGCCTGTATAAGGTCTGCATGAGTGTACCCACTCCCTACCTTCACATGGCCCGCGTGTACACGCTAGCTGAGGAAGTTCCAGTCGCATGTATAATTTCAGAAAATTTATTTTAGAGAGGCAGTCATCCTCTCCCCTGTCAGAAGTAATTCTTCTCAGGGGTTTTCTGGAACTCATTCTAGTCTTTTTTGTTTGTAGTTTATAGCTTAGGTTTCACCTTAGATTGGTTTGTGCTATGAAATTTTCTTTGAATTATTTTATTTTTTCTGTCTAAGGGAGTTTCTGAGTCTTGAAGAGTGTATGGTCCTCAATACCAATAGTCTCTTCCAGTTCTTGATTTATTTTATTTTCATTTTTTGAAGATTTGTAGAGGTACACACAGCCTGCAAAAGGTCTTCATGTGTGTACACGCGCTCTAACCTTACACAGCTTGCGTGCACACGCTAGCTGTTGAACTGTCAGCAGCGTGCCTGTTGAGAAAATTGTTGTTTAAGGAGGGGAAATCATCCTTTCCTTTGTCAAGAGTTATACCTTTCAGGTTTTTTTGGTCTCTGTCATAGCAGTCAGTAACTTAGGTTTGATCACAGTAATAGCTTTCTTTGTCATTAATAACTTTTCCTCAAAAATTTCCTTTTATAAGGTTTTTAGGCAAGTGTAAGAGTCCCTTTTTTAATCTTCTTGTGTGTTGTTTTTAGAGAGACTCTTTGCGATCTACTCTTAGGCCAGAGGTTTTCTTAGTCTTTACTTGTTGATATTTTTCCTTTTTGCTTTGTGAGCATTCAAATAAAAAAATAAATAAATAAATTGTTTGGTTAAATAGTGTTGGTTTGCATTAGTAACCAAGAAAAGTATTTGCTTTCATAAGTTCTTGATGGTTTACTTAGATGATAAGTAGCTTTTAGTCGAGTGAAATCCTGTTTTGAGTCTATTGTTCAAAGATATTAGAAATTTTAGTTTGAAAAGTTGATTAACATTTGAGTCAAGAAGAAGTTATTTTGTTTCCATCTTTCTGTTTATTTTTCTTTCGTCTTTTAAACATCACTAGTTTCACTTTCATAACCTTTGACTTAAGACAAGCCATAAAAATTAATGCTAAATATAAAAATAATTAGACTTTTTATGTTTGTAGGTTCAACCAACTAGTTTAGGGTTAGGGCCTTGAATTAGGCTGGAGACAAAACTCTTCAAGGTCATTAAATCAAACATTAGAGTCTGAGCTAGGGAGTGCTAAAAGTCCAGTATCATGAAAGTTATCTGAGACCCCCCTCTAACACAGGGGCTAAACACAAGGTTGCATGTGGAAAGGTAGCGGAGATAACCCCCCCAAAGTCGAACCAATCGTAGTGGAGAACACATATAGAGGGCTTGTCTTGGGATTCCATCGATTTCATTTGCCACAGAGCTTCATGGGTCTCGAATCCATTCGAGGTCCTCAGTTGTCTTCCAGACCACTTTCTTTTGATACCCTTGACAAGTTTCAGGCTCAATACCCTTCTCATTGTGGTCTACCCGATTGTTGATTGTACCCGCCTGGTGACTGTTCATGTGCTGGCAACCTAGTTGCCTATCTTTTTTAAGGACATACACAGGTGATTGTGGGGGTATACCGCGGTACCTAGGACAGACATCGAGCCATGATTTGGAGAGTATACCCAGAGGGTGCTTCCATGTTCGAGCTGCACTTGCATCGGTAAGTTTCTCTAGTGTTGGTTCTTGTAACTATTCTTCCAACTAGTTTAGTGTTTGCTTGTTTTATCTTGTAGGGACTTTTCTAGTGTGTGTTGTTTTTGAACCAATAGAAATCCCTAGTGTGTCTTTGATATTCTCACAAAGTGGAGGATCACGAGCTCCACCGGTCATGAAGGCTTCTTGGCCTGCCACCGGTTACACTGGAGCCACCCCCGCCACCATTAAGGCGAAAGCTAGACCAAAAAGGGTATTTTGAAGCAACCGGGTCACCAAAAATCACACCTGACCAACGTTTGTTAAAGGACCTTTCGACACCTTTAAAGTAGACGGTAATGGAGGCAAATCCTGTCTCTTCTTCTGGGAATCCTGATATTCCCACCACAGTTGTCGTCACAGAGGGTGTTCCACCTCCTACCCCACCATCGTCAGTCTGAGCCACCATGGTATCGACTGCCTCTACCTCGAGCAATGGCCTGATCCCATCTTTGTCAATGAATACTGTTCCTTTCACACAGAGTATGACAAGCCCTCCATTCTCATATGGGTTTCCTAGCACGGGTACCAGCCCTGTACTATCTTACTCCACTTTATAGACTTTAGGTCTAGGGGAAGGAAGCTCTAACACTTCTCTGCAAGGACCCATGGGGGGAACTTCAGCTCCTTTTAACACTTTCCCTTACGGTGGAGGTCATATACCTCCTTCCTCCCCTTCACTCGGTGGTACCCACCAGGAATCCGTCGGGCCAAACACACACCATAGTTCAATTGGAGTAGGGAGTCAAGGACAACCTTCTCATAATATGCTGGTAGAATTGACACCGTTTTCTTTGTTCGGTGTGTTTGGTAACAATGCTTTCTCATCTGCTGCTTTCCCGACCAGGGGAAACCCCAGTTACGGCCAACCTAATCCTATGCAGGATACTATTCTTGCACATGGGGCAAACCCAGGAACTTCTTCCACATTAGGACCTTGGAATTCTTGGCAAGGATCAGTTCCCTCATTAAGAATGTTGATCTGGGGAAATTCTTTTCACAACCAATGGAACCCCAGACAAGGTGTTATGCCTATGCCCATGGGATCGGCATGGGGAAACCCTTCCCAAAGTCCTCTGAATGTAATGCATGCCCAACCATCTATGTCCTATTTCAGAAATCAGCTGATGATGTCTCCGCACATGCAAAATCCATACACTGGTCATGGCCATGGTTTTTACCAGAACCTTGGCCAGCAACCCAACTTTTCTTGGCAACCTGGTGCTAGCCAAACTCCAGGCCCCTTTTTCCATGGTTATCAGCAACACCAGCCAAAGCTTCCTTTCTTGGAAACCTTACATTTTCCATACTTGACAAGATTATTGAACGACCCCATCTATCACGATCCACGTTGGCCTCCTATGTTGATGAAATTTCTTTTGGACATACCAAATTTCAAGGCCAAGACTAACGAAGATCCAGGGGATCATGTGACCACCTTCCATATTTGGTGCTCGTCTAATTCGTTGAAATATGACTCCATACAATTGTGATTGTTTCAATGCACTCTCATCGAGAGTGCTGCGAAATGGTACATTGAGCTCGATCACTCGAGATATTCTTCCTTCAGTGAATTGGCAATGACATTCCTAAACCATTTCCAATTACCTGTGAGATACGACATCGGCACATAATTGTTGGCCAATTTAGAACAGACAAAAGCGAACCATATCTCTGACCACATCCAAGAGTGGAGACACTGGAAGAGTTTGATTAAGGTACCAGTCCCACCAACATTCCTGCTTGAGTGGTTCCTTAATTCTTTGGTCCCACAGTTATCCAAAGACATCGCAATGTCGGGACTATTTTCCGAAGAAGATGCCATCATGAGAGCTCAACATATTAAGCTAATTTATTCTCAGTCTAGTTTACTGTACAAGGTTTTTCCTGATGCACCATGATCCATACTTGATAAAACCAAACAGAGAGTCGAACCACATGCCGATGGTATTGTATGTTCAGCACAAACCAAGCCCACTGAACAACTGACAAAACAAATGCAACAATTGTCTATACAACATACAACGACCAACCAAACTACTGTTTCGACTGCTCCCCCTACCCAAACGTCAGATGTAAACAGTTTGCAATCGACAAATCCAAAGGTCACCCAGCAGCCTGATGGAAAGAAAAAACAACGAAAGAAGGGTAAGGGGGATAAGAAACCCACTAATAATGTTGGTGAGGGAAACACTGAAAAATGGAAGGTGAAGTATTTGTGTAACCTGTGCACGGAGGACCACCCGACCCACCAGTGCCCTCGGCTTGCAGAGGCCCAAATGTTTATGACAGAACAACAGCCTGTTGTGTTAAAGAATCCATTCCAACATGGGCAAAACCTAACCCAAGCCTCTACAAGTGCGGAAGGGGCAGTCAAGGACCCTCTTCATATTCGAACAATCCTACATCTGTGAATGTGTATATGATGAAAGGCGATGCTTTTATATAAACTAGGGCACATGAATATAGTAAGCCAAGCACCTCTGAGAAAGGAAAAGAAGCTGAAATCCCATCTCTTCCTCTCCAGATTGAGAAGGCTTTGGGCGAAAAAATGACACACATCTCAAAAGGTGCATTCAAGATATATTCTCACAACCCAAATGCAAGGGCCACCCAAAACAATTATGTGGTGGAGGATTTATCTCAAACCCCTTGTGTGATGTCCTCTTTGGAGGTCCTCCAAAGCTTCCCTTCCTAGAGGAAAGATTTGCTAGCCACTTTAGGATCTGCTGAGACTTGTAATCTGGGAACAATCATGTTGGATACAACTGACTTAAAACCTCGTATCCCTTACCATGTAGCATTTCAAATAGTAGTGGCTTACCCCACGAAAATTTTTACTTGGAACATTTTCCACATGGTGGTTGATGAGGGCGCCTCGACATGCGTCATGCCATTGGCATGTTGGAAGGAAATTGGCCAACCTGTTTTTTCTCTATTACCTACTCTTCTTACCGCTTTCGATAGTCATTCGTTCTGACCACATGGCACCATCCCCTCTTTTCCCATGTAGTTAGGAGGGAAGACCGTGTGTGTTGAAGTATAAGTAGTCGACACATCCCTCGACTACAATCTGTTGTTAGGTACGAGTTGGACATATGCCATGCAAGCAGTGATTGCTATAGTTTTCTGGGTCCTGCTATTTCCACACGAAGGCCGGATCATGACCATTGATCAATTATCCTTCTCCAGACCCGACCCTTCATTGGGGGCATCCACGGTCCCGATGATTGACAATCCCCAACCAGGCATCGTTAAGGTAGGGGTTGGTTTGTGCCCATATTTGATGGGTACTTTTGATTACCCGCCTCCTCAAGGCGATGTCAAGTTTGTATTAGACCACCATAAGTTTGAAATTTTCCAAGTTTCGTCGTTTCTAACGACTTACTTCAATGATCTGTGGTTTCTTCCTTCCCCATTAGCCACGATGGAAGGGACAGGGCACCATGGTATGTCCATGCCCTTGTCTGTGGTAGAGGCAGCATACTATTTAGTCTATCAAGCTTCAACCGACACCGATCCGACTCCTGCACAAGAGTTAGATCCAATCCCAAAGCCTATTAGGGCTCAAGGTTCCCTCGCTGGTACCGATTCGTTAGACTTAGTCTTGCCCTCAGACGAAGCAATCATTGAAGCAATGACTAGTCTGGACAAACCCTGGGATGATCTCCATTACAAATCATACTTCCTCCTAGAGTTAAGCATAATCGAAGTAGGGGAATTCACCTTGACTATGACTAGAGATAGGTCTTTCCCTATCAATCCCTTGGCTACACATGAGGTTTATGCCAAGGGTAATATGGAAACTATAACTCAAACTATACGGATTAATATCTCCAAAACCCCTGGCATCATGGAGAATGTTTTCGTCGGAGTTGACTATTCCCCCAAAGAGATTCAAATATACACAGACTTATTTAAATAATTTCACGCCGTTTTTGCTTGGTATTATGAGGAAATTCCAGGCATTGATCCAAAAATAGTCAAACATGAAATCACAACTTATCCGGATGCCAAGCCAATTCGGTAGAATCTTCATCCAGTTAATCCCAAGAAAGCAACAACCATTACGGTTGAAGTCGAGAAACTTCTCAAAGCCGGTTTTATCTATCCTATCCATTTGACCCAATGGGTGTCAAATCCTATGCTGGTCAACAAGAAATGGCGCACAATTTGCGTATGTACGGACTTCCATGATTTGAACAAGGCCTGTCCAAAAGATAATTTTCCCACACCATTCATTGACTAGATAATTGATGAATGTGTAGGTTGTGAGGCCTTTTCTTTCATGGATGGTTTTTTGGGATATAATCAGATACAAATCAAACCCGAAGACAAACATAAAACTTCATTCATTTTTCCATGGGGTACATTTGCCTATCGTAAGTTTCCTTTTGGTCTCAAAAATGTTGGAGCTACCTTTTAGCAGGCGATGTCTTTTTCTTTCCGTGATTTCAAGCATATAGTCAAAGCCTATTTAGATGATTTAGCATCTCGATCTCGCAATAGAATGGATCATCCCACAGACCTCTGACTTATCTTTGAGTGATGTCGCTACTTCTAGATTCGCTTGAATCCAAACAAATGTAGCTTTTGCATACCATCAGGACGTTTGTTAGGTTTCATAGTCTCAATAATAGGGATCATGGTCGATCCTCTCAAGGTTGAGGAAATATTTCAATTGCCTCCCCCACGCACAATCCTTCAACTTCATAGTCTACAAGGAAAGTCAAAAATTTTGAGGCATTTCATCGCCAACTATGCCGAGATCACAAAAGGATTTATGTGCTTACTGAAGAAATAAATTCCTTTTCAATAGGACGTTGTCGCTCAATGCTCCTTCGAAGCATTGAAACATGCCCTCACAACTGCCCCTCTGCTTCGACCACCCAATTATAACAAATATTTCTTATTATACTTGGCTACAACAAATTCAACCATTGGCATGGTCTTAGTTTAGGAATATGATTTTCTCTCAGAATATGTGATCTATTACCTGATCTGAGGCCTCGTCAAACCGTAACTCAATTATTCTCATATCGAACAACTTGTGTTGGCAGTAGTCCATGCTATCCAACGGTTCCATCATTATGTTTTGTTTCGCAAGACCATCGTCATTGTCATTGTGAATCCATTTCAATACGTGTTGACATGACGGATAATCGGTGGAAATATCAGTAGATGGATAGTCGTCCTCTAGGAATTTGACTTAGATTTCATTTCGGTGAAATCCAAAAAGTCACTAGTCTTTGCAGAACTTATTTTGGAACTTCTGGTCGAGTTGGGTGATGTTGTGCCTGAAGAATCTCCTATTCGAGGAGATATGTTTTTGATAGCATCTTCAGACCCCTAGTATGGGGATATTCTTGTCTATCTCCAGACTTTGAAGTACCCCACCTCTGCTTCTCGTGATGAACATCATTGTATACATCATAAGGCCAAGAATTATCTCATCCTCGAGGACACTCTTTATCATCGAGGTGTAGATTATGTTCTTCACCGGTGCCTTACTCATGAAGAAGCGGAAATCGTGCTTAACGATTTCCATACTGGAGCATGTGGCGGTCATTTTTCTGGGTTGGCAACAACCCAAAAGATTTTACGAGTCAGTTACTTCTGGCTGACACTAATCAAAGATTGTATCGAATCGGTCAAGAAGTGCCAATAGTGTTAGATATTCTCTCGGAAGATGAGGGCACATCTCGCTCCCATGTTTCTTGTCATCACAGTTGGTCCCTTCACCAAGTGGGGTATTGATTACACTACATGCAACCCTCCTTCAACAAGGGGGCGTCGTTATATCATTGTAGCCATAGACTAATTTACAAAGTGGGTCGAAGCTATGACAATGTTTAAAGATGATGGAGAGATTTCAACTCTCTTTTTGTTCAAATAGATAATCGCAAGGTTCGGTGTCCCGAGAGAGATTGTCATTGACCATGGCAGTCACTTTCAGTACCAAATTATGATCGAATTAACATCAAATCTTGGGTTGTGGCAAGAAGATTCGTCACCCTACTACCCCCAAGAAAATGGTCAGGTGGAAGCGGTAAATAAATCTCTTAAGACCATCCTACAGTGAACGATCAATTTGGCCAAGTCAAATTGGCATTTGATGTTATACTCAACATTATGGGCTTACCGAACATCTATTAATACTACAATCGGTTTCTCACCTTTTCCACTTGTTTACGGGCTGGAAGCAGTCTTTCCTATAGAATGTCAAATCCCGTCCCTAAAGTTGGCAGTACAGTTACTGCCAGACACTTCTCCACTAGAAGAGTGGTTATTATACCTGGAGCAGCTCAATGAGCAACATCATGATGTGGCCCTAGCCAATGAGGCTCACAAACAAAAATTCAAGTGTCAGTATGATCATTTTGTTCACCCTTGTATTTTCTCTGAAGGCGACCTTGTCCTAGTCTATGACCAAGATAAGGACTCCCTGGGGCTAGGAAAATTCAAACCCATGTGGTTCGGACCTTTCATCATAAAAGAGATTCTAAAAAAGGGTTCTTATCATCTAGTAGACTTTGAGGGAAATGCTTTGGAAGAGCCTAGAAATGGGCTCTACCTCAAGAAGTATTACTCATAGGTAGGTCACCTTGGGTAAATTTTTGTAACATATGTATAGTATTTGTACTATTACTTTCTGGTTTCTTTTGGTTTTATGGATGTGTCGTTTTTGATGTTATCTTTTTTCACTGTGGCAGATGTGAAGTGAATCAGAGGTTTTCATTGGGTACGCAAATGGAGCTAGCCGACACACTCGGAGGCTTGCCTCTGCAGCTTGGGTAATTTTTACACCTCAAGGCCAATTATTATCTTCAGGAGGTATATGTTTAGGCGAAACCACAAACAATGTCGCTGAATATAGTGCAGTTATTGAGTTTCTTTGTGATTCCCTATCATTTGGTATCTCTCATCTCCAGGTCTATTTAGACGCTCAACTAGTTGTGTCTCAGTTAAATAGAATCTACCGTGTTCATGATCTGACTTTACACCGACGATTCCTTATGGTACGTCTCTAAGAACGAAGCTTGATTATATTACATATTTTCGTGTTCCTAGGAGATTAAACCAAGTTACAGATACTCTAGCTAATCAAATCTTAGACTGGCATCTCACACACATATTAAAAGACATACACATGAACATGTAAATACATTTTTAAAGGCGAATATGATCCATAAGACATAAAAAGACATAAAAATCCATATACTAATCATCAGAGTATATAGGTGGACACAAGCACCTCAAAAATATGACCAGTAATGAGTCATGGGGCTTATGCCCTCAAAAAATATATACAAGTAGTGCTCTCAGAAAATGAAAATTCTAGACTAACTAAGGTCAGGGCCTTTGGGCACTGTTGTAATGATCAACAATGTTTTCCAAATTCCGAAACAGTCGGACCCACATCTGTGGTGCCCCCACTACATGAGGCTCCATAGATGGTGGCAGATCCTCAATCTCTTCCATGGGGACTGTGCGAGTGAGCAAGGTAAAATTTTGCTCACTTCGTCTCAAAACCCTCTCAGCCTCACCAGCTGGAAGATCTACTGCTGTTGTCCGTCCCCCTGCGACGACGGGTGTGGCCCCTGGCCAAGGAAAACACCTATTCCTTGCATAATCTGTAGGTCACACTGGTCCCACATCTTCACAAAATAGACACATATATGTCAAATACTATGGTACAAAAAACATGATATATATAAAAAACAACATAAAAATTACATATGTTTCACAAAAAAAAATGATGCAAACTTACCCATCTCTCCTCACTCCTCGCCAAGAGGTACCGATATCTCAGGGTCTCTTGAGAAATCAGTCCCAGCATAAGGGTAGTCCTCTATGACTAGGATTTTTCATGACAACCAAGAAAAAAAGTTATCATCAAAGGACTCATTGGTCCTTCCTCCCCCCTGTCGTGGCAGTAACAATGCCCATCTGCATATCGCAAGAAGAGAAGCATGATGTCCCCGTACCACCTCTCAAGGACTGAAACTGGGCACTCTTTCAAAGAAGAAAGAGAAAAGAATGGTTTCAAACCCAAAGTTCCTCTAAGTCCACGAACAGTATTCTGTCAGTTGTCTCTTCATACAGTCCAACAATGTGGTGCTCCAATAAAAAATATGTGCATTCAAGCACTGAACTGCACAGTTCATCTGTGCACGGGAAGCCTAATGCAAAGTGGCAGACCCTGTAATTCGCCCGATAAGCAACACTATAGCCTGCATTGCTAATTTAGAGATCTTACTTATCGGCAGTTGCAAGCTCGTCCTATTTATACCTACCTCACAGTAGAGTCCAATCAACTCTGATATGTTATGCGGCCCCGAGGGAAACATACGGAAGTTGATTGGTTCCCTACACCGAGAGAGGCTAGTAAAAAAGTATATGTCCTCGATCATTGGCACCAGCGACTGCCCCTCCAGCATAAAGGTCTCTGCGTCAGGATGCCAATAATCAACCAAGGAATTCAATAGCCTAGGTTGTGCTTGCATAAAAGGACATAGGAAGAATTTTAGCAGCCCACATTGCATTAAGGCAGCAACAACATTGGGGTATTCCTCGACCAATGCACTAATCTCCTCATGCTCTCTTTCCCTCTAGTGAACATACATCCTACAAAAAAACAAGTTCAGTAGGGTTAACCCTTGCATTTTAACTTTTTTTCCATTAAATAAAAGGTCCATCCGGGTTGTAATGATGACAGTCGTGTGTACACATGTGCAGTTTTTACTCTACCTGAGTGTACACGCAGCCTGTCATTGGACAAGCCACGTGGACCTAGGGCTGACCTTTTGAGGGTTGACGCCCCCCCAAAACATGAAATTAAATGCATAAAGAAAGATTTAATTTGCAAGAGGAGAGATTTTATAATTACTTGGTCCAAACAGATGGTCGTTTCATCCACCGAAGCTCTCAGAATCAATTCTTTTTCACAAAGGGGAAGTTTTGGCTTTTAGTCAATTTTTGAATTAGCAATGGTGATAATGAGCTGCCAACTTCTATTTATAGAGATTTTTGGCCCTTTTTTGTCAATTTTCGGCCCCTTTTGTCATTTTTTCTAAACTGAAACTCATTTAAGATGGTTCAGGAGTTTTCTCGGGATGATCACGGGAAATATTACTTTGGGTATTTGGAATTTTTTTTGAGAGTTTGGGCGTTTTGAAGGTCCTTTGGTAAAAAATCATTTTCTTCGACTCGTTTCATTTAAGTTAGGACTCCACCTCCACTTTCTGCATCTCGATGTCTTTTCCTCTTTGCCATAGGTTCAATCCCACTGAGTTGCGACATGGAACCCTCATCAATGCTTTAGAAGTGTCATAATTTGGTGGTAGAGCCTACCATAACATGGATGCCCTAAGTAGATCCTAGTTGCATGATGGTGTCCATGCTGTCACTAACGACTATAGGCTTGGGAGTCCTCTGTATCTTTTCCCCTGATTATGAGTTTCAGCCTCATTTGCATGATTCCTTATCACTCTTGACCTCACCCTCGGGCCTCCCAAAATATAATGGGTCTTCTTTTAAGCCCTTTTTAGACCCTCTAAACATGAAAAGATTATCAGGTGATCTTGTGGCCTTTCACGCTTGTTAAACTGAAATTTGAAGTCACATCTATCCAGTGGTAGTTTACCCCTTTTTTGGTCTAGACGATCAACTATACAAACAAAGGTATACTCTAGAGGGTTTGGATATCTAGAAGAGTATTCTTAGGTATAATTTTAACCCTTTTTCGGGCCTGAGGGACTAAATTTATGAAAAAGGAACCCCCATAGAGTCCATAGTTAAGATCTTTTTAGACTCCCTAAAATTGAAAAGATCGTCGAGTGACCTTATTCTTTCACACTCGTTAAAATGGTCTAGAAGAACATTCCTGACGAAGTCCATAGTTAAGATTTTTTCAGACTCCTTAAAAATGGAAAAATCGCCGAGTGATCTTGTCTTTATCACACTAGTTAAAATGGTTTTGAATAGATGTCAGTGCTAGTTTACCCCTTTTTCGAACCAACTAGACTACCTTCGAAAAAGGTACCCCATTGGAGTCTCCTTTTACATTTTTCAGACTCTCTAAATATGAAAAACCATCGAGCTTACCTTCTCTGGGCTCGTTAAACTTACATCGAAGGACGTTACCATTGTGTGTTTTGTTAACCTGTTGGCAGCCAAATCCTTTTTTTAATTGCTCTTAAAAAACGCTGCCTACACCTCTTGTCTCGTCAATGACAAATCATCGTCGCATTGTCCTTCTAGACATTTGTTTCATTTTTGCGACAATTGCAATTTGGTTTTGATTTGATTTTCACAATTGAAAGTGTGAAAATACCTTTTTCATCGTTTGGACTATAGTCGTCTTTTGTTGATTTCTTCTAAGGACGACTGACCATTGGTTTATCACATGACTGCAAAAGGTTTTTCAAACTTATGTCCTTTAGTCTACTCTTACCTTCATTGCGCATTTGGATCTGTTTCGTCACTAAGCCTTTGAGCATAAAGATTTATTGGTTTTATTTTGATCTTATCACAGTTATAATGGATCTGGTCTCATATGTTTCTATTCTTATTGTTATAGGTTCTTGACTCATTGATATCATGAGAAATTCTTGATTGCAATATTTTAAAAACTTTGGAATGAAAACATTTCATTGTACAAACGAATGCATTGGTAAGATCAGAAGGTAAATAATGGTTTGAGTGCACGTTGATTAAATATTTTGGATCGATGCTTGGACATATCGTTTTATGAGTTGATATTTCATGGAGCAATTAATAGTTTTAAACTATGTATTGGCATTGATTAAGTTTAAACCTTGGTGTAAAACGATTGATTGACACGATGGATATGATGTTGGATTAAACTGTACACTTGGCAATGAATGCAACGTATGGTGTTCGTTCTGTATCGGGTGAGTGGCACGATAATGTGATGACACATCTATTTGTTGGCCGATACGCATGGTATA
>ML788601.1:180713-195120 GCA_009831015.1 Picea engelmannii
CTGTTCAAGTGCTATTTCTGTTGCTATTTCGTATATCATTTCTGTGTATTGTGAAGATTATGCTGGATATTTTACTGTTATTCTGTTATTTCTAGCATTTCGTTCCTGTTCTGCATATTTTATATATCTGGTATCTTGCAGACCCGACCTTCCATGAGGTGTATAAAATAGAAAACTGTGTACAAACGAGGCGGGCATGCCCCATGCTCGTGTCATGTAACTCTGAAAAAAGATGACTGAAGTGTTGGTGTAGATAACTGCAGCACCCTCGGGGGCGGTTGTGATAAAGGAAGAAGACAATTATGCAAAGGAACATACTCTGAATAGTAGGCAGTGATCGCGGTAATAAGTAGCAGCGATGATGTGGGAATTGATAGTTTCACCAAGTTCAGAGGTCTTCGGCAAATGAAAGAACTAACTGCAATAGTCACAAAGTAAGACCCACCATAACATGAGAAAGTGTTGGCGTAGAATGTTATGGGGTCAACGACAGTAGGGAGTAATGGTGTTTCACTCTGTGTCGTCCAAGATTTCTCATTGAGTGGATAATGAGAATCAAGATACTGTCGCCCTTCTGGAAAATTGTGCTAATGTCGACAAAAAGGGAGATGCGACTCCCAGAAGAAAATGGCTTTGTGAAATCTACTAGGTGAGGTGAGGAATTGGTAGAGGTACATGGACGAAGTCAAGATGTGGGAAGACTCAAGACTTCCCTTGGTTGGAGGATGTAGGAGATAAAAAGTGGCCGCAACTGTTCAACGAGGTCAAGTGTCAGGGGGATGACAAGACTAGGGATAAGTTGTGCCATAGGCGGGACAAGATGAACAAATTCAGAGGGTAGAGGTAAGTGACCTGTGGGGTACTCTGAAGATATGGACGATGCTGGCAAGGGTAGATGATAAGTAGTGCTCCAACCAAGGGTGACATGGGTTGCAGTTGGCCAAAAAGAGGGAAGCAGGTTGCCAAAGGTGACGACAAAAAAAAAGGTAATGTAATGACTGGAAATAAAGGTGTTTGTACAATAAATAACGAATAATTGGGGAGAAATGTACAAATACAAAAATGGGTGCCCCAGTGTGATATGGGTGGCCCATGTAGGGTAGAATTTGTTCGGGAAACTGATGAAGGGTGGGGGCCCCATTGGTGAGTTTCTATATGAGGTAGGTGGGATGGAGGGAGATTTGCTGATGGGAAAACTGATTGTGGATGAAACATAGGGTTCATGATACTGTGGAGGTGCAGTCAAAAAATAGAACCATGAAGAGATAATCTGGGAGTCTATGTGGGAAAGATAGAAAAATGAGGAGAAGGAGTATGTGGTTGATTCACGACACGATGAAAGACTATCGGGACTCCCATCCCTAAAGGGGTTTGAAAAATAGCATGAGTGTCAGAAGTGCCACAAGGTTCTATGAATGGGACAACTCATGTGGGGAAGAATGCTACCGGGTGAAAGTACCGAAGATGCAAATGGAGGTGTGGGTACTACAGAGCTGGGAATGGGGATCCTAGAGGCAAATATCAGAGGATGTGACTGGAAATGTAAGTGCAATACAGAGGGAAAGACTACATGCTAGTGCTGAGTATATACTTGAAGGGGTCATGCCGATGTATGATGATCAAGTACCTGCACACATGAAAACCAAATACCCAAAAGTGAACAATATCTGAAGAGAATTGAAGATATGAGCATGTATGTGATAAGCATGAATATGTGCATGTGTACCTGACTAGGGTATGAAAAAAGGTTCCCTGGGGGCTCAAGATGAAATGGGCCATGAGAGCCATGACTGAGGCAGTGGTCGACCATGTTGCTGCGCCATGGTGGTGGTGAGGGTGGCCACTTATTTACGGTAGAGGTAGCACAAGTATGGCGGCAGATGCCGCAGGTGATACTATGGTACCCCTATGTCGGGGTTGACTTTCAGGATGATCCGGACATGGTGCTACCTCTAGGGGAGGTTTTTGACCACCGAGGTATGTTGATTTGATGATGTTGATATGTGTGTTTTGTGTTTTTTGAGATAGCATGCCTTATGTATATGATATAGATGTTGATACTATCTGGTGTTTGTTTGCATGTGTAGATGTGGCACCTCGCAGGCGCAAGGTGGAGCTGCAAAGAGCGTCGAAGATAACGCCGCGGGGAGAGAGACGTCAGTGTGATGATGTCATGGTGCGACCAACTGAGCCAGAAAGGGCAGTGAGGAGGCACCAGTTTGATGACCCTAGTGCTGGGCCATCACATGCTCCTCCGGCGGCGGCCGGAGCTGATTTTGAGGACATATGCCATCATCTGGATACGGTATTACAGGATGTGCCTGAGGGCATATGGTCCCGTATCCAGGATGAGGCTTTCCTAGAGCAGTGTGTGGGGGTGCCGCCACCATGGAGGGCCATAGTAAGATGGGCAGCAATGGCTACTGCGATGACGATGGGATGACTTTCGCCAGGGTAGGAGGGGTCGGTCGAGGGTGGACCACCACCACCTATAGCAGTCGGTCGTGGGCCGCCACCGCCTGAGGGAGGAGCAGGTGGTGGTGCTCTAGAGGCACCGTGAGTGGTTCTCTAATGCTTTTGATGTATATATTTTTTGTATATAGGCTGGTGAGCCCATTTTGTACCGAGGTGGTTCATTAGCCCGCGGATATCTATATTTTTTGTATGTAAACATTCGGATGGCACTATGGACCTTTATATATACATGAGTATACATTTTTTAGATCTATGTGGTGTTTACATGTTTTTGGTTAATGTTTTGATGATGTCTATTCTATGTATATGCTGTGACAGGGTTTTCATATGTTTATGTATGTGTAGAGGTAGCTTGATGTGATATATGCCAGTCTAACACAATATTAGCTAGGTTATCTGTAATTTGATTCAATTGTATTGGAATATGTGTAAATGTAATGGAATCAAAATGTTGAGATAAAAGCCTAACCTGTAGGTATTTGCGAAAGAGGCAGGGATCACGGACGCGGTACACATTGTTGAGTTGGAGAACGACTAGTTGAGAGTCGAGGAAGATGCTAAGGTGACGAATATGATGATGTTGGGCGTCAGCCAGGAGGCCAATGACAGTAGTGTATTCGGCTTGGTTGTTGGTTGCTGACCCCAAACATATGTCGCTTGAATGGAGCATTTCATGTGAGGGGGTGTAGAGAGCCCAAGTAGTCGAAGCGAGATTTTGCGTCCAACGGCTGGCACCGTCGGCATAACCGATGTGGTAGGCTAGTGGAGGAAGCATCTGTCAATAGCACAAAGGATAGTTTATACATGAGGGAAGGAGAAAAAGATTAAAAACACTAGAAAAGAAATAACCTAAATTATAATGACTACATTTAAGCGTAAAATTTCTTTAAGTATAACCCGTTGACGGGGTCTTTGAGAGAGAGGCCTTCGTGAGAGGCCAGAATATATGTGCCTTTGGTGAGGCAATTTTGAATGATGTATGGGTCATGCCAAAGTGACTCAAATTTTCCGTGGCCAAAGGTATCATGAGCGATATCATAAGTCAGGACAAGGTCGCCTTCGCGGAATGATCTAAGGTTGACATGGTGATCAAAGGTAGCCTTGGAACGTTTTTTAGCTACCTCGTTGTTCTGTAAGGAAGATCGACAATCTTCATCCAGAGACTCCAAGTTCAACAAGCGCTTCTCCACTGGAGCAGTGTCAGGTAATAGCTCAATTGCGGTGCGTAAGGTGGGAATTTCACACTCAATGGGGAGTGGCCTCAACCCCATGGACTAAATGAAATGGTGTGAATCTAGTAGCGGTTTTCACAGCCGTTCGATAAGCCCATAGTGCAGAAAATAACATATGATGCGAATTGGTTTTATGGTTATTAACCGTGCACTGTAAAATGGTATTGAGGACTTTGTTAACAACCTCGACCTGTTTATTATTTTTTCCCTATAGACTCTGAATTTTTCGTAAATTCTAGGGAGGTGGAATTTCGGTGATAGCTTGGACTTTGAGGGGGTCGATGGTAATACCGTGTTGGGAAACAATAAAACCAAGGAGGTGCCTCACGGTGACACAGAACACACACTTGAGAGGATTCAAGCGGATGTTGTACTGACGACACTATTGAAAGATGATTCGTAAATCATCGAGATGCTGGGTGCGTTTCTTGGATCGAGCTGTGAGGTCGTCCAAGTAGGCAAGGATGATGTGGGCCAGATCGTGAAAGATCTATGTCATAGCCTGCTGGAAAGTTGCATCGACGTTCTTTAAGCTGAAAGGCATGACATGATATGCAAAAGTACCCCAAGGGGTAGTAAATGTAGTTTTATACTGATCGACGGGGTGAATTTGAATTTGATTATAACCAGAGAATCCATCCATAAAGGAGAGAGCCTTGTGGTTGGCACAATCATCAATGATTTGATCGATGAAAGGCATTGGAAAGTTGTCTTTTGGAAAGGCGTGATTGAGATCGCGAAATTTGGTGCAAACGCGGATAGTGCCCTATTTTTGTTAACGGGTACAGGGTTGGAAACCCATGAGGTATAGGCGATGGGGTAAATGAACCTGGTAGCGCGTAACTTGTCAATTTTGGCTTTGATAGCCGTGGCTTTGGATAGATGTAGTGGTCATTGTTTTTGGCGAACTGGTGTAATTTCGGGCCAGGTGTCGATGCGATGTTTGACAATAGAATGATCGAGGCCAAGCATTTCCGTGTATGACCAGGTGAAAATATCCCTATATTTTTGGAAGAGGGCTTTATATGCGGTTATTTCATGAGGAGTGCAAGCAGCTCCAATGGTGATTTCCTTGACGATGCCATTTTTGATGGAAATGTCAATTTTAATGGTGGGGGAAATCTTGGCCATGTTACCTTCTTCAAAGGCATCAGGGGCGGGAATGGGATTTTTTAACCAGTCGATAGGTCTTGATGGGATAAAATCCTTGGTTTCGACTGCGTAAATGGGATTTTGGTGAGGAGGCATGGAGGCTTCCTGTGGAGAGAAGAGTGCACGATGGTGTAGCGCATCCCAAGGAGAGTCTGGGTGGTTTAACTCTTCGAGTATTTCTTCGTCGCAGTGAAAGTGACGGAAATACAAGGGGTCATGAGGAGTGATCTCGGTGACAGTGGTCATGGGGTTGCCCCCTGATGGAGAAGTAGGGGGAACATCATTAGGAGATGGGGAGGGTTCACTCGACATAAACCATATATTGAAGTATTGAGGGGTACCTGTGGTGGTTGGGTGGAGAGTGTCCGTAGGGGAATGAGCAGGAGAGTTGGGGGGGTTGGGGGTGAATCCTCAGATAAGTCATCTAAGAACCATGGAAGCATTGGAAGGGCCTCAGGTTCGGGAGAAATGACATGAAGGTCCACTAGTGACGAGGTAATGTCAATTATCGTCTCTGCGGGTTGTTGAAGCAGGGTCAATTGATGTTGCATGTATTCAAGGATCATAGGACACTGGTATGTAAAATGAGCTAATGAATCGCAGAGAGAGCAAGGGCATCTCATAAGTTCATTGACTGAAGTGGTAATATAAAGGATGTCAGTGATATTTGTTGAGGAGGACGTAGCAGGACTGGGGTTTCTCTGGAAGTTCTAGCGTACTGCGGCTAATGTCTGCCGAAAGCATGGCAGTGCTGGGAAATGGTGGGTATAATGGCCATACTCTGAACATATAGCACAAGCGTATTTGGTCCTCAACCCTTTACTACTGGAAGGGGGGGTGGTAGTGGCAGGATTAGCTGTAGTGGCGGGTGGTGGGGTAGTTTGATTGAGTGGGATCAAATTCCGTAATTCTGGTAGTGACGAATAGTTGTTGGCTTGGTGGCCCTCTTTCTCACATAGTGTGCAAGGTGGTGGGATACGTGGAGGAAGTGGAGTTGTGGGATCCTTCTTCTTTCTCCTACCCCCAGCTATGGTCGGAGGGTTAGTGAGTGGGGGTGTGGTTGGAATAAGAATGGGAATCTTCATGGGGATTCCTTCTTTTTGTGGTGGAAGGGATGGTCGAGGGACCATCTCTGGTGGGTGTAAATACCAAACTGGGATTGCTAACACCATATTAGGTAGTGTGAGTGTTGTGACTACCTGGAAAGCTTTGATACCTGGTGGAGGGTAAAAGAAGGGAATTTGAGTGATGGCTTGAGGAACTGTCTCCCAAATTGGAATATGTCCTTGGGGAGATGTGGAATTGTGGACTGGTGGGGTCGACGAGTGTCCTGGAAGTTCTAGAAGGGGGGTTTCTACGACGAGTGGGACGTTAGATATGACAGAAGCCTCTGTAGGAGGAAGGGTATCCTCTGTGTGAGTTCTGTTAGATGATATGACGCATACTTGGTTGGAAGGATGAAGGAGTGGTGGTACTCCATGGTATGTTCCTAACAAGGATGGATCTTTAAAAATCCCAGGACCCATCTCAACAAGTGGATATGCGTTGTGGCTTGTGTGGATGAGAGGAAGAATGTTATCAATGTTGGCAGATGGGTTAGACTCATAATGTGAGACTTGGTCAATAGTAACGATCTTCCCATTGTGAGGGAACATCATTGTCCGAAAGACGGAATATGCCATTTCCTTCATAGTGTACATGTAGCTACGACTGAACAAGATATTATAATCAAGGTGGGCGTCGATAGCTTCGATATTGATGAGAATAGTCTTTCCCCCGAGTTCAACAGGGACATTTTGGAAGAGCCCTTCAGGAGATGATGGTCATCTGTCATAAGATCGTAAGGTGATGGTAGAGGGAATGAGTTTGGAGGAACCAAGCTTCTGCCATACTGTTTTGGACATAATGCATGTAGATGCACCTTCATCGATGATACACCGATGAACTGTGAAGTTCCATATTTTCACTGGTATTTGAAAAGCGATCAAGGTGGGAAGACGAGGTTCTCCGCTGTCAAGATCAAAGGTGATGAGTCGGGTATCTGCAGGGTCGACTGCCCCCAAGGTGGAAAGTAATGATTTCCACTGAGTAGGACAAGTCTGGAGGACCTCCAATACTGACATGGCAGTTGGGGATTGCGCTAAGTCATCTACCAAACTAGAGTTATGAGTTTCCCTAGCCTATGGGTTGTGGACATTCCTGCGCAATGGGATGCGAGGGATGCGAAGCGGTGGTTCGGCGGAAGGGAGAGGGATAACCAATGGGGATCCCGTTGGTGTAGGGTTTGTATATGGAGGGATGGGAGGAGACTCAGTGGGTTCATGATACTGATGAATACGTGTTTGCAGAAGGATTTCTTCCTCACTTGTGAGGAGAATTGTTCGATCTGCTGGATTGTTGGGGTTGAGGTACTGTCTCGTCAGAGGTGGGGGATGTTGTGTGTCCTGTTGGGTTTTTATCACACCTTGATGTGGAATAGGATTTTGCAGCACGACGGGAGGGGGTTGTTGCATGTATTGTTGTGGTGTCTGCTGAGGGGCAGGTAGTGCGGGAGAATGGGGAAGACTACTAGAATCTTTCAACGGTTTGAAATCCAAGATCTGGGGGCAATGATAAGTTTAATGGTCGAACTCACCACAAAGGGAACAAGGGAAGATGTTTTTAATATTGTTGTTGTTTCTCCTTTGGAGTTTATTATTATTGCCCCCTTGGGGGTTTTGGTTCCCTTGGTTCTGGTTGCCCCCAGTGGGTTGGTGTTGTGGGGATTGATTCCCACCCTGATCTGGGTTGTTGTTATTCCTGTTCCATCCTTTCTTCTTGGCATTGTTCGAGGGATGCGTTGGATTGGCTGTATTTAACTATTCAAAATTTTGATATTGTTGAACAACAGAGGGTTGAACAAAATTCACCCCCGCGTGAAGATGTGGGGAATCCATGGGTTGTGGAGGACCAGGAAATGGGAAGTATGGATTCTGTGGTGGTACTGATCCATAAGGTACATAGGAAGGTGTAGTGCTTTCGCTAGTACTATAAGCTGAGGTTGAGGGAGTACCACTATTTGTGGGAATAGGTGGATGTATGGGAGGTGGCGGTGGTGGTCCACTAATGGGTGGGGGTATAGTAACAGGGTATGGTTGTTGATAAGGGGGTGGGGGGTAATAAGAAGTGCCCCTGTATGCCAACGGGTATTGAGGTGTTCCATACATCGGTGGTGGTTGGGGTTGTGGACCATGGTGAGTGGTGGCACCAATCAGTCCATCTGCTGAGTGAGACATCCCAGGTTTGTCTTGGCCAAATGGAACAGGTTTTGGAAGATCAGGAAGTACCATGTATAAGTACCCTGACTGTGCATAGATGAGGTCATACTGTTGGGCCTTACTGATGGCTTCCTCTTCGGATTGAGGGAAGGTGGAAGCTACATCCTTACCGAGGAGAGAGACAAGTGATCTAAGAAACCAGTCGTGACACTGTTGCTTGGTGGTTTCTCCTTTGCACAAACTACGTTTCCTACGCCACTCGTGAATGTGGTCAACGATGTGTGTGGCTGAGGTCTATTTGAAATTATAAAGTAGTTATAGACCATTGTCGTGGCAGATGGATAATTGGAAGAAGGCCAAGAATGCGTTGTCCAATGACTCAAAAGTTGCGTGGGACAATGATTTTTCTTTGACATACCATTTAGTCGATGGGCCAGTGAGTGTGCGTTGAAATAATCACAATATGATGGAATAATCCATAATGCTATTGGAGGAGCACCATAGGTGAAAATTCATGACATGGTTGGCAGGGTCATCTCCTTCCTTTCCTTCGAACTTTGGTATGTCCAAAGGTAGTTTGGTTGTCATTGCAGGCCATGTGGGATCATGCAATATAGGATCATTAGTGAGTTTGCTGAGATCCGGTATGTTGAGAGAGGCCAAATATGGTATCTGTAGTGTGGGGAGAGGATTATCTCTGGCCATAGTGTGTTGTGAACCTGACCCTTGAGGAGGGATAGGTGGGTTGGTGCTTCCTCCTTGAGAGGAAGTGGGTCTCTCGCTTCCGTGTAAAGGAGAGTGAGTGAACGGATTACCTTGGGAAGAGGACCCAAGTAATGTAGAACCAAGCAAAGATGATCCTAAAACAGTAGCACTCACAGGAGTGTGTGAAGGAGATGTTGATGAGTGGACACAACCAGACACTCCCCCTAAGATAGGAGGGAGGTTGAGCAAGCGTCGTGAACGACGGGGGTTCTGTGGTTCCCCTATGATGTCAGACTAGCTACGTGAATGTGTGCAAAGAGTAGTGAGAGTAATATAGAAACAAGAGCCTTTATGTTGAATGTTTACACAATATATATATCCAAATCAAACTGTAATCAAATGTGCATCATACATAACATTTTTTTTGAAAAATAAGCATATATATATGGGTAAGTGGGTTTTGTCCGTGTGGGGAATCAAAATAAAGAAAATGTTTGTGTCCTAGAAGACGTAACATCTTTCCTCTCAAATAGCACGGGACCTTCCAATAGTACTCAATAGTGGGGTTTGAAGTCACTGGAAGAGAAACTAGTGAAGGATGAAATAATTGGTTATAATGAGGGGTAAAGGGGGCATATCCCGAAAGAGCTGGTGATATTTCCCAATAGCCACACAAAATCCAATCAAGGTGCAATTGCAGCCCACAATTGCCACCTGGGAAGATGTCCTAAATTTGGTCACTAGGTACCTCGATCAAAGTGCGGCATTTAGATTTTCAGCCTAAGAAATGGGTCACGGGCTGGATCTCGTCCAAGAGGTGGGTGTCTCAAGGGGGGATGCATAGAACAACCAAACCTAGGCCTTCAACCCTTCACGGGTATCTCCCTGCCTTATGGTATTGGAACACTTGACTTGGAGGATTTTCAGTTCCCTATTTTGACAACTTCTATGTTTTGACAATGTGAGAACTAGATAACGGGGAGTTATTTGGATGCCTATCCCCGAAATCCTACCTAGACAAAAAAATTTCTTTTGGCACCTCCTGTGGAGGAAAACTTAGTGAGTTTTTAGAAAGATTTTAGATGTAGTTGTTTTGGGAGGTTGGGGGTGTTGTAACAGATTTCGGAAATTGCTCTACTCAGTATTTTTATCCCAAGCACCAATGGGATTCTTTGATGCAACTCCGTTGGGAAGAGTTCTGAGTAGAGTTTCTTCATATTTCAGCATTCTTGATGTAGACATTCCTCTCATCTTTGTCGTCTACATGATATCTACTATGTATGTTTTCCGCAGTCTTGGAGTTGTGGCTGTTGTAACATGGCAAGTTTTGTAGAAGGATTCGGTAATAGTGAAACTTCAATATTTACATTCTCCAGAAACTGAAGATGACATGAAGCCAGTTACCCATCTTCTCGTTGTTGATATTACCTCGAAGAGAGGCCTGAAATTTCTTAGTCATGGACTTCGCTATTTGATGGACGAAACCAAAAGGGTATTGCGCTAAGGTTTTAGAATTTCTAAACCAGTTAATTATTTGGTATGAGGCACAACATTTATATAGTTCACAAACAAGTAATGCCAATGTCGAAACTTTTATCCAAGAAGTTGCTAAGATGGCTGAAGCAAGAGATTTGGAGTCTGATCGCATGAGGGTTGCACTGTCAGAAATCTCTTGGGACTCTTTCAGCGATTATTTACAAAAGGTTTCCATCTTTTTATCATCAGAATTTTGACTTGGGTCAGGAGATAATGCCGTCATTACAAATGGGAGGGTGGTCCTTCACAAAGAAGACAGTTTTGTCAGTGACGATTTGAAGCTTCTGGAAACTGTGGAATACGATAGAAGAATTAAACCTGTAGCAACTATAATTAACATATCGTTGGTTTCCAGTATTCAAATCCAATGTACACTTGCAAACTACATTGTTTATGTAGAACGAATCAAACAGTACAAAAAAAAAAAAAAACTGGGAATGGGTTTCAGTGCTACAGTTGAGCCGTTTTCATTTAAGACGGTGAAGCACGTTTGATCCTCTGCCCTCTCACAGTATCCATCTAATAGGATCTTGAAACAAACCATGCCTTTCCTGTTATCTCATGGCTATAACTCCATCTGACAGAGAGCGTACAATAATCTATCGCAGGACAAAAGTTGAGGCTCTAAATCACTCTTCCCTGCTTCCACTATTAAATCCTTGGGAAAGTATCCAACGATATTCCATCTCTTTGAGAAGGGCATACGTTCAGAATGTCGATCTTGCAGAACGATCAGTTATTGCAACTAAAGACAACTTGTGGATCTCTTCTTTACGAGCTCTAGTTAATATGGGATGAAATGGGGGAGCCGGATGAGGAAAGAGATAAAATGTTGCTCCAGCCTGAACAAGAATGCTTGGAAGTGTACAGACGAAAGGTAGATCAATCAAATCAAGCACGGGCTCAACTTCACCAGGCCATTGCCGATTGCGAAGCAGAGCTCGCTTCCATTTATTCTTCCCTCTTAGTTTACCCTACCATGCCTAAACAGGGAGACAGATGAGCAGGGAGCTTGAAGGAGCAACTGGAAGCGATATCTCCTCCATTGGAATAAATGCGTCGGACAAAAGAGGAACAGATTCAACAAATTTGGGATGTTAAAACATAGATTCAAAAGATTTCAAATGAAATTGTTGGATGTGTTGTAGAGCCTAGTCCGTTTTCCATTGCAGTGGACGAAAATGATCAATCTCTTAGGAATTTTGAAGAATACCAGAAGCAACTTCAATTGCTTCAAAAGGAAAAGAGCGAGCGTCTCTACAAAGTCATCGACTTTGTCAACACAATCCATGAATTATGCTTTGTCCTCGGCTTGGATTTTCTACGCACAGTAATAGATGTGAATCCAAGTTTCGATGAGTCTAAACAATAAAAAAGCATTAGTAATGATGCTGTTAATAGACTGGCTGTGACGATTGAAACATTGCAGGAAGAGAAAAAGAAATGAATGCAGAAGTTTCAAGATTTGGCCACGACTATGCTGGAGCTTTGGAATCTAATGGACACCCCTGCAGAAGAGAAAAAAATGTTCCAGAATGTCACATGCAACATTGCAGCTTCAGAGCATGAAATATGTTCTCCCAATGCCCTGTCGATGGAATTTATTAACCATGTAGAAGTATAGGTTTCAAGACTCGAGGAGCTAAAAGGAAGTAAGATGAAGGCGTTTGTTCTTAAGAAGCGAATAACGTTAGAAGAAATTTGCAGGAGAACACATCTCATTGCAGAAAGTAATAATACACTGGACAAGTCAATTGCCTCCATGGATTCCAGGTTAGTCGACCCTTCCGAGCTTCTTGAGAGCATTGAAGGGAAAATTGCAAAGACTAAAGAAGAAGTATTTAGCAGGAAAGAAATTTTGGAAAGAATTGAAAAATGGTTGGTTGCTTGTGAAGAAGAGAGTTGGCTGGAAGATTATAACAAGGATGAAAACTGGTACATTGTAAGCAGGCGTGCACATCTTACCTTGAAGCATGTTGAGCGAGCATGGTCAGCTATTAGAAAAATTCCTGGGATGGTAGAATGCTTGATTTCCAAGACATTTTCATAGGAGCAGGAGCGAAGGAGGCAAAGGGATCAGAAGAGGCTTCAGGTTCAACTAATGACAGAGCAAAAAGCACTCTTTGGGTCAAAACCTAGTCCTGCAAAACCCCATAGTGCGAAAAAGGCTACAGGCCAACGCCCATCTACTTCAAATGAAAACCGACGCCTATCTCTTGGGGG
Source organism: Picea engelmannii (assembly GCA_009831015.1). Classification (NCBI taxonomy): domain Eukaryota; kingdom Viridiplantae; phylum Streptophyta; class Pinopsida; order Pinales; family Pinaceae; genus Picea; species Picea engelmannii. The sequence goes on from ML788601.1 coordinate 193,294, forward strand.
AGCCATGCTGTAATCTCCCAACCTGGACTTTTTTCCTTCAAAAGCAACAACTCTATCATGACAAGAAACTCCACAAGTTTTTAAGGAAACTAGAAGAGATAGAATGGTGTATAATCAGCTAAACCAACAGGAGGATGAATTTGCTAATGTATCTGCAGGACGAACGTTGTTGGGCAGCCTGCGAACAAGCAAGTCAGTGTCAAATATCTCCACCACAGTGAAAACATCCGCCGCAATGCGAGGTAGGATGGCACCTGGTGTTAAAATCAAATCATACAAAGGATCATAGATACCCCACTTGTCAAAACAATTAGAAACGGTTCAAGAGCTGGCAGATGCACCTAACATTCACAGAATTCCATGAAGGCGAACCATTTCGTATTCCTCTAAACAAAAAGAGTTTTATTTTTTCTTTTAAAAAGACTGAGGGATGTAATAGAAGGGGGGGGGGGCTGGGGAATAAACCTCTCATGAAGAGGGGGTTCTTTTGCTGAGTTATTTTGTAAGCCAGATTGGAATAATACAGATGAGATTTTTTTTACTTGTGACTGTGAGATTCATCACGGTCGATTCGTTCAAAATGTTCTTCCTTATTTCAGCTGTGTTAAAATTGTTTGGAACTCATTTATATGTTCCTTACCTGCAGTTGATGTGTTGTCATTATCATTTTGTTTATTTCTTCCTTATTCCATCATGACTGTGTACAAGTTTGTTTTCCTGTATCTTCACTTCATTTCATATTCCTAACTGATGTGCTTCGTTATAATTTAGTACAAACACTACTATAGCGAATGAATTTTGGTTTTCTGTAATTGTTTACTGTCTTTCCTCTGCACCAGCTATCAGCGGGTGTAAGGAAAGTCTACACTTCTAGAATTCTGCATATATTCTCTGCTACATCGGCCTTTCGTTTCCTTTTTCTGCTACCGCATCATGATTATCAAATCGTTGAAAGATAGACTTACTTTGCCTCACTTTCCGCAAGTTAATTTGATCATTGCTATTATCTCCTTTCTTCGGTTTTCATTTGACTCCATGCCCAATGTACCATTTCCCTGGTTTAACCCCCAAACTTTAAAAATCCAAGACCATCATTTACCCATAAATCTACCCACCTTTTTAAGCTTATTGAAGATCATATTGTAACATTGTTCGAGAGATCCCTCTCGGGTTGGGAGGGGCAGCTTCCAATACAAAGTGGTTTGAGGTTGCGTCAGGATTGATTTTCATGCAACCCTTTTCAGCTCTGACTGTCAACATTTTGGCGCCATTGTTGGGGATCGAAATTGATATCTATCCCTGGGAGAACGACATTTTCATAGTCCTAAGGCCTGGTTGAGCAACTGGTCATAGGAAAATATTGGTTGCACATGCTCTGGCGACTCCATTAAAGTTTCTGATGGTGATTTCACTGACGGGAGAACTCAGAATTATAGCTTTCACGTTAAGGTCACCCAATGGATGGAGGCACCTAGTCTACTATTCTTGGCACTTTGCGGGAAAGTGTTGTGGGGTATTCTACCCTACGGACTAATAAGCTAGGGCTCTAAGCTTATACGCATATCATGACCCTCAAGACTTAACTTTTAACCTTCTACCCGAATCTGAAACCCCCTTTTTCACATGCACACAAGAGAAGAATAAACCAACCTTTTTCCGACGGCTGAAGTAGATCCTCCGTTGGGCTTCTTGTCCTTTTGCTACTGTTGCTCCTTCCACAAAGCTTCCTGCAATCAAAACAATACTATGCATGCATGCTACTGATCTATTATGGGGTTAGAGATAAAACACAAATCAAATAACATAGATGAGATTCATGTGTTCGGG
>ML788601.1:205814-219781 GCA_009831015.1 Picea engelmannii
AAAAAAAAAAAAAAAAAAAAACTGGGAATGGGTTTCAGTGCTACAGTTGAGCCGTTTTCATTTAAGACGGTGAAACACGTTTGATCCTCTTCCCTCTCAAAGTCTCCATCTAATAGGATCTTGAAACACACCATGCCTTTCCTGTTATCCCATGGCTATAACTCCCTCTGACAGAGAGCGTACAATAATCTGTCGCAGGATAGAAGCTGAGGCTCTAAATCACTCTTCCCTGCTTCCACTATTAAATCCTCGGGAAAGTATCCAGCGATATTCCATCTCTTTGAGAAGGGCATATGTTCAGAATGCCGAGCTTGCAGAATGATTAGTTATTGAAACTAGAGACAACTTGCAGATCTCTTCTTTACGAGCTCCAGTTAATATGGGACGAAATGGGGGAGCCGAATGAGGAAAGAGATAAAATGTTGCTCCATCTTGAACAAGAATGCTTGGAAGTGTACAGAAGTAAAGTAGATAAATCAAATCGAGCATGGGCTCAACTTCACTAGGCCATTTCCGATTGCAAAGCAGAGCTCGCTTCCATTTATTCTACCCTCGGAGTTTACCCTACCATGCCTAAACAGGGAGACAGACGAGCAGGGAGATTGAAGGAGAAACTAGAAGCAATATATCCTCTGTTGGAATAAATGCACTGGAGAAAAGAGGAACGGATTCAGCAAATTCGGGATGTTAAAACACAGATTCAAAAGATTTCAAATGAAATTGTTGGATGTGTTGTAGATCTTAGTCCGTCCGCCATTACAGTGGATGAAAATGATCTATCTCTTAGAAATTTTGAAGAATACCAGAAGCAACTTCAATTGCTTCAAAAGGAAAAGAGAGAGCATCTCTACAAAGTCATCGACTTTGTCAACACAATCCATGAATTATGCTATGTCCTCGGCTTGGATTTTCTACGCACAGTAACAGATGTGCATCCAAGTTTGGATGAGTCTGAACAATCAAAGAGAATTAGTAATGATATTGTTAATAGATTGGCTGTGACGATTGAAACATTGCAGGAAGAGAAAAAGAAACGAATGCATAAGTTTCAAGATTTGGCCACGACTATGTTGGATCTTTGGAATCTAATGGATACCCATGCAGAAGAGAAACAGATGTTCCAGAATGTCACCTGCAACATTGTAGCTTCAGAGCATGAAATATGTTCTCCCAATGCCCTGTCGATGGAATTTATTAACCATGTAGAAGCAGAGGTTTCAAGACTCGAGGAGCTAAAAGGAAGTAAGATGAAGGAGTTTGTTCTTAAGAAGCGAACAGAGTTAGAAGAAATTTGCAGGAGAACACATCTCATTGCAGAAAGTAATAATACACTAGACAAGTCAATTGCCTCCATGGATTCTGGGTTAGTCGACCCTTCCGAGCTTCTTGAGAGCATTGAAGGGAAAATTGCAAAGACTAAAGAAGAATTATTTAGCAGGAAAGAAATTTTGGAAAGAATTGAAAAATGGCTGGCTACCTGTGAAGAAGAGAGCTGGATAGAAGATTATAACAAGGATGAAAACCGGTACAATGAAAGCAGGGGTGCACATCTTACCTTGAAGCGTGCTGAGCGAGCACGGGCAACCATTAGCAAACTTCCTGGGATGGTAGAATTCTTGATTGCCAAGACATTGTCATAGGAGCAGGAGTGGAGGAGGCAAAGGGATCAGAAGAGGCTTCAGGGTCAACTAATGACGGAGCAGGAAGCACTCTTTGGGTCAAAACCTAGTCCTGCAAAACCCCATAGTTCCAAAAAGGCTACAGGACAACGCCCATCTACTTCAAATGCAAACCGACACCTGTCTCTTGGGGGAGCCATGCTGCAATCTCCTAGCCTGGACTTTTTTCCTTCAAAAGCAACAACTCTATCATGACAAGCAACTCCACAACTTTTGAAGGAAACTAGAAGAGATAGAATGTTGTATAATCAGCTAAACCAATAGGAGGATGAATCTACTAACGTATCTACAGGACGGACGTTGTTGGGCAGCCTGCGAACAAGCAAGTCAGTGTCAAAGCTATGCACCACAGCGAAAACGTCCACCGCAATGCGAGGCAGGATGACACCCGGCGTTAAAATCAAATCATACAAAGGATCATAGATACCCCACTTGTCAAAACAATTAGAAACGGTTCAAGAGCTGGCAAATGCACCTAACAGTCGCAGAATTCCATGAAGGCGAACCATTTCATATTCCTCTAAACAAAAGAGTTTTATTTTTTGTTTTAAAAAGACTGATGGATGTAACAGAAGGGGGGGGGGGGCTAGGGAATAAACCTCTCATGAAGAGGGGGTTCTTTTGTTGAGTTATTTTGTAAGCCAGATTGGAATAATACAGATGAGATTTTTTTTACTTGTGACTGTGAGATTCATCACGGTCGATTCGTTCAATATGTTCTTCCTTATTTCAGCTGTGTTAAAATTGTTTGGAACTCATTTATATGTTCCTTACCCGCAATTGATGTGTTTTCATTATCATTTTGTTTATTTCTTCCTTATTCCGTCATGATTGTGTACAATTTTGTTTTCCTGTATCTTCGTTTCATTTCATATTCCTAACTGACGTGCTTCGTTATAATTTAGTACGACCACTACTATAGCGAATGAATTTTGGTTTTCTAAAATTGTTTACTGTCTTTCCTCTGCACCAGCTATCAGCGGGTGTAAGACCAGTCTACACTTCCATAATTCTGCATATATTCTCTGCTACATCGACCTTTCCTTGCCTTTTTCTGCTACCGCATCATGATTATCAAATCACTGAAAGATAGACTTACTTTTCCTCACTTTCCGCAAGTTATTTGATCACTTATATTATCTCCTTTCTTCGGTTTTCATTTGACTCCATGCCCAATGTACCATTTCCCTGGTTTAACCCCCAAACTTTAAAAATCCAAGACCATCATTTACCCATAAATCTGCCCACCTTTTTAAGCTTACTGAAGATCATATTGTGACATTGTTCAAGAGATCCCTCTCGGGTTGGGAGGGGCAGCTTCCAATCCAAAGTGGTTCGAGGTTTCCTCAGGATTGATTTGCATGCAACCCTTTTCAGTTTCGTGTGTCAACAGGGGGTGCAAACAAACCTCGTTGATTTAAAAATGGGAGTGGATAGTTTCATCAAGAAAAGGGTGGAGTATTTTCAAAATCCCTTTGGAGGAAATTTACTTTGACCTCCACATTTTCAAGAAGAAGCTATGTGAGTGATAAGTGACTTTTGTGTGTGAGTGAAAGTGTGCCAATTTTTAGTGAATTAGATGTCACCTTGATGCATGTGGACTTCGCTTGGTCCTTACACGTCTTTGATTACCTAATTAACTAAGTGCCTTTGGTACAAACTTGCGTAATTCAAAAGTCCCTAGGAAGCTAGCATGTGGACAAGTGGGTTCGTTACTATCCCTTTAACTCCCTATTGTGATGTAATCTAAGAAAATATTTGAAACTATCCTAGGTTGATCATGTGGGCATGTATGGGCCCATTACAAAACCTTTAAACTTCCCTAGTGTTTTGATCTAAGAAAGCAAAAATTCAAACACTATCCTATCTTTGTAGCATGTAGGCATGTATGGGCCCGTTACAATATTAAGATGTGTTTGAAAAATCAAACTACGAGGAGTCCCAAGAAGTGTTGTTGTCCTCTCCTAAAGGTTTTAATGTTGTTTTAAGGGAGATGAAATCATTTCACAATCTTTTTCTGATTCTCAAGATCTCTTGGAGGCGCGAGAGAAGAGAATAATAAGCGATTATTACTCGAATTCTAGTCCCAATGTAAGTTAAATGTGATTAAAAATGATTTCCAACTTATCTTTGTGAGTCAAAACAAGCCATCCATGTGGCAAAAAGCAAAGAAGGGAAATTGATTTTATCCTCCTAAGTGCCTATGTGTTTTTTGACTAACCCCTTTATATGATGAGGGGACTAAGTGTGGTGTAGATTTAAAACATGCTTGACATCATTTTTAAGAAGGTAGATGGCCTTCCCCACATCTCAACAACTTTACAATGTGAAATTTAGCATAGGTGCGCGGGTCTCAGTGGAGACAGAGGTGCACAGATCACATGCACGCGAACAGAGACAAGTCAATAGGCACATGTGCGCAGAACAGAACTGTGAATCAGGTGCATGGGCACACGATGTGCATCTATGGGCCTAAAAACCCATACATATATGACACACGGCCGAGAACGAAAAATCCGAATGGATTTCTCTCAATTCAACTTGGAATTGGCTGGTTAACAGGTCATCTAAGGTCGGTTAGTGTACCTGCAAGTTAAACAAACTAAAAGAAGAGCAAGAAAAACCAAAATGAGGTTGGAAATTGATACCTTTCCCTAGTGGAGTCACCAATCTGTTGCGCCTCTTTCGTCACCTTGGTGAGCAAAGTAGAGGTGCTTGCAAGCTCAGTTGGGTCTGCTGAGCAGGACAGCTATAAGGAAAAGAGTTAGGGAAAGAAAATAAAACACTACAATTAAGAATCAAACTAAGAAATGCAATAACAACTAAATTCATGAGCATAGGGACATAGAAACAAAAAGAACCATAAGACTCATGTCACCAATGTTTGAGGCTGATCTATTAGTGAAAAGAAAGAACCAAGAAGAAAGGGGACTATTAGTCCCTTCTTCCTCCAAGGGAGGGCTCTTGGACCCCCACTAGCTAGCTCTTCTTACAACAAAGAAAAATGGAAAATGGTGATGAAATAACTCTTTACAAATCCACTCAATGGTGAGGTGGATTGTCCAATGTAATGGTGTCAATGTGCTCTTGACAAGGATGGAGTCCTCAAAACAACAGAGGCAGCATAACATTACTTTGAATTCCTTGAAAAAATGAGGTGTATTCATGGATTTTTATAGCATTGCTTTGGGTTATTGTTTAACTACTTTTTAGTGTGAAAAGAGGCCAATTAGGGCATTCCTAGGTCTTTGACCAGCCCACTAGTTGGATCCAATCCAGATTTGAAGGTCAAATCGGCTTGGGAGCTGAACCATAAGTGGGTGGGAGGCCAACCACTCTCATAAATGCGTCATTTAGAAGGTGTGAAGATTTTTGCGCTAACAATCGCGCATCATGCGCCTATGCGCGATTTCTGTGTTCCTATTCCACACATGCGCACGCGTGACCAATGTATTCATAGAGCTCTTCAATTTTTCACTACTTTGTATAGTTTTTGACCTTTTTTTCAATGTTGTGGTATTAATTCAGGTCCATGAATGACTTCATTACTGTTTGACGATGCTGAGTTCTTGTAACCATGTGCGGATGAAATTTCACTGATAACAGAGGTGTTGTCCCTCAAGATGTTCCAGGCTATCAATGGAATGATGTTGAGGCATCCCAATAGCTAAGACTCAAAATGAGTCTCAAATCCATGCTTGTAACAAAAGAAGTTATGCAAACAAGTGGGTAAGTCTTTCTCTCTCTCTTATAGAATTCTCAGCCCTCAAACAATTTGAGTCCATATATTAAAACCTTCAGCCCTAAGAGGCAATTGTCCACAAATGTTTTAGAAAAATTATTTTCCAAGTGGATGGATTTAGAAGAAATAAACAATAAACATGTGAGGAAGCTTTAAGGTGAATATCACAGTTTGTGGAAAGAAAAACGTGCTGAGAAATTAAGAATTCAATAGTTCTAATAGTTGTATCAAATCATTAAATCATGCATCAAACAGTAAAAAAATTTAAATATTTAAACCCATGGAGGTACCCTATGCATATCTTTAAACATGTGAAAAAATCACAATAAGTGGTCATACATTCAGAGGAAATAACTTCAGTGTCATAAACTATACAACACAAAGTTACACTAAACATGTCATAAAACTTGTTTCTCGAGATTTTATTAATGGTGATCTGGTATAATAAGTCAAAATGAGAGGGTGGTTTTACAAGAAAGCATGCACAAAAAAAGCACAAACTGAAACATAATGCAGGGGATGAATCTCTTAAATCCTTCAACCTTAAAAATTCATCTACGTCTGAGGGGATCTTGATCAAATAGATTTGGTTATAAGATACACTTTGTTGGTGAAATTATTTGCATAATATATTACCAAACATAAATTATCAACCAGGATTCATAATCAGTAGAGTTGATGCACTATATGTGTCGATAACAGATAGGTTCCTATGTCTGATGAGTATAGCTTAAAGAAGAAACATTCAATAACAAAATACTATGTTTTCAAAAATAACACTCTTCACACAATTCATAAATTAGAAAGAAAAACTTGTAATCATGCACTCAAAAGATTTTTCTCAGATAATGCCTTGTCCATTTACAAGCTCATGAAGTGGAAAGATGGACTTTGAATTTGTTATATGTAGCTAATATCCTTAACAACAGCTAACAAGCAAATCTGGGCACACTTCAACAATAACAAAAGATAAAGCTCATAGTAAAATGCTCAAGCAAACACTCAATTGAAAATGATCTTTCTCACATAAAAGATCTGTTCATTATAGGCTCATGAAAAGAAGAGATGAAATCATATCTTGTTCCCTATAGAAATTGAAAGCAATAATCAACAATTCACCCCCGGATGGGGTGGTATTGCGGGCCACTTGGCCAGATGTGGGTGAAGGGGGAGGCCAGCGGAGCACGGAGCCATGTGCTCGGCTCGTGCCCCACGCAGCCACCACCCCCGGGCTTTAACTCGCATTCAAAGTGGATGGAAGAAGCATTAATTCCACTCCTCTCGACCGCCTCTATGCATAGCGCCATGCAGAATCCATTCGAAATCTCGCTTGGTGGTGTGGCTTCGATTTCGGCTCTGCGTTTTTCATGGTTTTTCGGGCAGTTCTCTTCTTACATCTTGGCTCTGCAGATCCTCTACAGAAGCCGAGTCTTGCCATGCCTCGTCAACGCATGCGTCCACGTCGGGGCTCTCCATGGCACCCACGACGCCCCCGCACATCCTCCTCGCCCTCTGGTTCTCCCACTCTAGGTCTAGACACCATGGCTGTTGTTGACACTTCCTGGACACCAGCACGGCCTTCTCCCCGGGTCAAGCTTTCCTCCTCTCCTCCGGCCTCACGCCACAGTCGACCTCGCAACAATTTAAATACGCCTTCTCCCACTCTGCCGCGTGAACACTCCGCCATTATCCATGACTTAGTTTTCGAGCTCCGTGAGGGGGTGAATGATCTCCAGTTCCAGGTCCAACAGATGGAGGGATGCCTCTCTGTCCTCCTCCAGCTCCTAGCCACTCCCCCTCCAGCCGCTCCTGAGTATTCTCGTGATGCTTCCGAGAACTCCAGTGGTCAGGCGAGCAGTCAGCAACACGCTTCCACTGAAGAAAGTATGCCATCCGAGGGGAAGGAAGGAAATCCAGAAACCATGAGTGCTCTCGCGCAGAAGGCGACTTTGGCAAGCATTGAAGGAGGAGATGACACTGCAGTTTCGGCAGCGACAGTAGAAACCAGGGACAGCAGCATCCAAGGGCCCGAAGACAAGAGCCACGACGCAACGGACATGCAATGGACCGGCGGGACACCTGCCATCGAGGAACCCTAGCCTAGCATCTTTCCCGAGTATGTTCCAGATTATACTATACTTGTCCCATACTTTAGTTCTAGTGGCTCTCATGGTAGTTGAAAGTCTAGTTTTCTATAGCACTGTTAGAATTTTTTTTTGCTACTTGCTATATACGGTTGGTTGAACTGGTTTCTCCTTACGGAGCAGTTCAGTAATTACAACCGAATAACTCTGTTAATGTACTCTGAATCCTGGTTTTGAGAAGGACTCTTATATTTAATACAAACTCTTACTTATAAAAAAATAATAATCAACAATTCACTCTTAAACAAAAAGCAATCATAACTCTATTTACTCCAATCAAACCTGTGTAGTACAAAAAATAGTCAATATAATTGAGAGGCTTCATTAAATGGTGTATGAAGGTAAGAGATGAAGTCTAATCTCATTTCCTGTAACAACTCACTTCAAACTTGCAAGAAATTCTTATCTAATTCTGCACACGCTTCAAAATCAATTGATGCATCATAAACAAAAATTTAATACAATCTTACAATCTTGCAATTCTAGAAATTACTTCATTTCTACACAAGAAACATAATTTTTAATGAGATGTTCCATTTAATGGCTTATGTAATGTGAATTATGGACTCTCAACTTTTCCTGTACTACCACACTTTGCAATCAATTCTAACAGTGAAATCAAAAATGAAATCAAAACAACAAGTACATGAAATAGAAATATATGCTAATAATTTACAATGAAATTACCAAGATGGATCGGTGGGCCCTTGCTGATGCCAACATGGAATATTTTAGATCAGAAGATGATAAATTCTAAGAGACACATAGGATCCTTGAATTCAAACTTCCATTGATCTTCAACAAATAAATTTACAAAAAGAGTTGGTTCAGAAATCCAATTTGCAGCATACTAATTCCTCTTTCTTCAATAACCTATCTTACATCATAATAATTATTTCTCTAATCATACCTATGAGGTATTATTTATACATAAAATCCATGGAGGAATGGATGAAACCGAATCCCCAAGCTAAGAAAACAATTTTTACAATTTTAGGATAAATCCCAAAAATCTATGTTTTTTAACAATTTGGGCAGATTCAAGTTAGTCCCCCACCCATATCTCCCAAAACAATTCTAATTTTGAAAAATAGCTCATGTATTACTCAATTTTTCATATTCTGGAAAAAACCCATGTATTATAATTTCTATATCTGATACGATATGCACAGAAATCGAGGGGCAAGTTGGCAGTTTGAGTGTTTTTGCTAAATTTGGTAGAATCATTCCCCCTGAGTTGGAGGTCAACAAGTGCAATATGGGTGAATTATGACTCATGATTCCACATGAAAACATCTCTCTGGACAAAACCCATGAGCCCAATTTTCTTCTAGAAACATTCAAAAATTTTGAATTATGTCTAGTACCGGATTAGCACAGGTTGGTACCAGAATAGGTGGAGCCTTGGTACCGGAATAGACTAGGTACCGGATCATGCTTCTTAAGATTCAAAGTGATTAGGATCATACATAATCAATAATTTAATTGAATTAACTCAATAAAACTAAACAAATCATGCTTTAATCATAAGTTACCTCTTATGCACGTGAACAAGGTTATCGAGTGTATTTATGGAGGAAACAATCAATTAGATACACATAGCATAGGTAAAATAGGCTCAGATAGGGGGTAATATAGGGCATTAGAAGTGTCAAAATGGAGACTCAATACAGTTAAATTCCCCAAAGCATCGACCTGAAAAATGAGCTCCTTATGTTGATTTATAGATGCTTTTTCTTGAGAGAAAACCATTCATTTGAACCAATATTACTTCTTGAAACTGAAAAATTGCTTGTCAGTTTCTTGATACTATGATAAAATATAGACAAGAAAAATAACATGGCGGAAAAGGCTCACTATCCAACACACATTGTATTCAATCCAATGTTACATATTTATAGTACAATGGGTGATGCCACCTCATACAGAGATTTTCTCTAGATCCTAAAATCATGCATGATGACTAAGCTAGGCAATCTTAACTAAATCATTAGTCATCACTTGAGGATATATTACTAATATCCTAAATGAATAATAAAAATATAGGTGACAATTTAGACTTAGTGATTGGTAAAGGTAAGACATAGGCTAACAATCCCCCCTCAATCACAAGTCTGATCAATCATACCAACAATAAAGCATAAACTGGTATCAATTCTAAGTCTTCATACTAAAACTCCTGTGCTGAGCCTCACTGAAGAACTGCCTAAAAAACAACCAATCTGGATGTTGAACATGTTCATTTGAAATGAACTGGAAGAGAGCCGAGATATGGAAGTGAACAACTACAATATCTGAACATTTCCTGATTGCTTGACAATTTGATCATTTTGCCAAGTATTTGAGCTAGAAGAATCTGATGTCTTCTGCTAATTGGTGAACATGTAGTATCACCACTCTAATATCAGTGTATCACTGAAGTGCTCTCTGAATCTGTGGTTTGGGATGACCACTAACCAAATGATACCATGTATCTGATGGTTTTTGAATAACCACTAACCAATTGTGACACTTTTAGGTGTCCAACAACATCCCAATGTATAATGTCTATGATTCACTTGCAATTCATTGAACCATAATCCTGTCAAAGCCTACCATATCTAGAAAATCTCACTATGTAATCATGTGAGCCAATATGCATGAAATTTTTTCACTTAATGTAAACTCCAATATGATGAGAGTGAACCAAGAGAAGTGAATCAACTTTTAGTCTGACACATCCCTAAAAATGCCTGAGAACTCAATCAAATGCCAAGCTGTAATGTAGAAGGATCCTCTTGTCCTCTGCTAGGTCGAATGACCATCTATGTGAACCAAATGTTCACATCATTGCTCTCAAAAAAAAAATTCACATCTAAATTATGTATGATTCAACTTAAACTTATTGAACCATAATTTTGCTAAAGTCTTTCATTTACAGACAACAGTTTCCCATTTGGAAAATTTCATGTGCATATGGCATACTTGTTGTCGAAACTTACAGTTTGACAACCATATTCAATTCCATCATCAATTCCCCCCTTTGTTAGCTTAAAGGAGAGACCACAAGTGGTTTCATGAACCATCGTCAATGGAATTTTGAACTCCCCCCCTTAAGGTGCATGAGAGTTACATCATTGTACTCCCCCCTTCTAGGCTCAAGAGAGTACCATACTTGTTTCATTTGAGTACAACACAAAGTGGGCATGCGGAAACAACCACATGTTATCTCATCCTGTGAGGGCCATGCTTGAAAGCTATGACATAAGGGGACCACTTATGCGAGGTACAAAAATGTTATGTGCTACAATATTGGTCTTTACTTGATATTGAATTCTACAGTAAGACTTATATAATCGCTTGGTTGTTGATGACCATTGCCAAGGATCCATCCGCTCATGGTGAATTTTCAATCTTGTAGGTTTCTTCAGTGTTGAACATCTATCTGAAGAATGGTTATGCTTGCCACAATGCTAGCAAGGATGGAGATCAAAACACTGATTCTCCTTGTGACCAACTCGATTACAATGTTGGCACTTATCATTCTAATGTTGAACTTGAACAAGTGAAGTTGAAGATTCTTGAAGGAATCCAACACTTTGGAACTTTATTGGTCTAGAATAATCAGGAATATGAAAGGTAACTTCCTTGTCATATCCAAGTCCTGTTATATTCTTTTTTTAAATGATTTCTTCCCAAGGTATGATGATAGGCTTGGAAATATTAGTCTGAACCTATTTCTTTGAAATCTGTGGAAGTTGATTTACTGCATGTTGTTGTAGCATTGAAAGGTTTTCTTCACTGAAGTCAAAAGAAAACTCTTGAAAAGTAGGTTCAATAATAGCATTGTCTTTGTCTGCATCTGAAGTTGTCTTATTGAGTTTCTCCTTCATTGACTATTGATTAAAAACATCACCATCATCATCATAGAGAGGATTGTGCTGAACATAAACTAGTTCAGAACACTTCACTGGTTGTTGATTTTTGAGATCTATCAACTCATCATTCAATAGCTAGGATAGAGATTGAAGAAGTCTAACTTTAGCTTGCATCACTTGCAAACAAGTTAGCATTGATTAAAGAGTTGTTTTGTTCAATATCACTATGTTATCTTCAGTGGTGTTTATTAGAGTGTTTATTAACTCTAATAATTCAAAACTTTGAGCCATTTCAAAAAACACTAAATGAGGTCTCCTTGTGCAGGTAGATCATGATTACAATTTGACTTGACAGAAGAAAGTTTATTTGCAACTCGCTCACTTGAATCGCTCACTTGAACTTCACGCTCGCTTGCTATTCACGCTCACTTGAGATTTCCTTGCTTGAACTTGCTTCCAGGAAGTTGAGGATGTCGGTTACCACCGAAAATGCATCCCAAAGTATTACAATGATTTGAGTTTCAAGTACTCATCCTTGTCAATTATGACTCAAACTGAATCTAGGGTGTCAGGCTCAACTGAAATGCACCTTATGACAAATTCAATTCAACTCAACTTGATTTCAAAAAGACAAGTAAACTTACAAAAGGAAAATTTGCAAGTTACAATAAATCCTGATTAAATAATCTTACAACAAACATTGTTTGCAAGTTACAATTTAACTTCAAATGCTCCATGATGTGTTGAGTTCGAAAACTTTGATTTGTCCATTACTGATGTAGTTGACAACTTGAATGCTTGAGAATGTTCTTCACATATGCTTGAATGACATGAATTTGAGCTTGAACTTCATGTTTGTTGTGTTAAATGATGAATTGCAAGTATGATTATGTCAACGCTAAACATAATGACATAAAGATTCCATAAAAATCTTACCATCACACACAACACAAAGTGTACCTAAGATCCCCTTATTCAATTTCGGGTGGATCTAGGACACATGAACCAAATAAAATATGTTTTTATTATGATATCACTCTTTTTATCTCCTTTCATCTACAAAATTTCTCCATAAATTAATTACCATGCAATGTCTATTAGCAATTTTTTTTTTACAATCTTGCAATATCAAATTTAAATTTAAGGCAACATGCCTCAAATGTGCACTAGTGGATAGATCAAAAAACCCACTTATAACATGTGCATGAAAGGTGAAATAAATTCCCCTTTATGCCATCCTAAACACATATGGCAAAAACACTTTTATGTTTCAAAGCCAAAGTTTAGAACTATCTCTAATCAAACTTTCGGGTCTTCACACTATTGTGGCCTGCAACAAACTATTGCACAAGCTCATCAAGGAGATCCTCACTATAACATACCTCATATACAATATAATGTGTACCATAATAATAATAATAATAATAAAATGTGTTTTTCCTTGAAAATCATATTATCAAATGCACACAAAAAGGTAGTGTATAATGAGTTCTGGCGGAGGTTCCAATTCTTCTGTAGCCTCCTGTTCAAGAGTAGCAAACGCTGAACAAGCATCCACTCAAACTCTCTTGTCATTGTCTAAAATTTGTCGAATTGACTAGTAAGCACCTTATCAAATTGACTCATCAAAATAGATACCCTCAACAAGATGGATTTTTCTAGAATTGAACTAGCCACTATTGTCAGCTCCTTGTTCGATTTTGTTGATCTCATACACATCTGACTTCATACTGGAGAAATTATGTCATTTTACACCGAGGACAACAAAAACACGTGATAGCTATCACTCCATCCAGGACATTCTAGTTCTTTCGTCGATCCAATTCGAATGAAAGAAGGATAAATACAACTCTTTCATGGAATATATTTCCAAAGAAAAAATGAACCTTGCAAAAATATGGAGTTACAAAATTGGAAGCAAACGTGATGACTCATAATCTCCTTGAACTATGCAACTGCATGATCCTTAACATGGATATTCAAATATTTTGGCAAACTCCCCACATTAGTTGGGATCGACTACAGATCTGGTTCAAGTAAATATCATAGATACCCTAAGATTGCGCGCAAAACACCTATGACACCCTCACACACAGTGATTAGAGGATCCCGAGGGACAACAATAGAAAACATCCTAATTTTGTTCAAATTGGCATTGTTTCAGAATTGAAATCTGAAATCTATTGAATATGATCGATATGAAATATGAAATATGTGCACGGTTTGTAGCTGCGTGCTGTGTAAATTTTGGAGAAGAATAAGAGGTATTTGCATGTGCACTCGTCCACCCACACCAGTGGGTTGCACTCACACTAGTCAACGCCTCCTCGCGACACTCACACCAGTTGACATCTCCCAGCTCCAACTCCCTTGAACGTTGATGAAGATAGAAAGGGACAACACTCCACGCAGGAAATTGTTGGATAGGCAGCAGGCTTCAGCGTCCCTTTACGTGGGCTCTCACACAAACTTCTATTCTCATGGCTATATGTTAAGGTCGTAACCCACACATAGGTAGATCAATGTATTCAGATGTAATAAAGGT